>JAGVSP010003771.1:0-20158 GCA_022494985.1 Micrasema minimum
TAAAAAATCGAGCGAGTATTTAAACAATGCTAAAATGATTTTACTAATAGGGATATAAATTCGTCTTGCAACTACAAAGTGCATGGACGATTGAAATCTCAGCTTCCCAACAATAGTTTATACTTGTATTTAAGATCACGTCATGATTAAAATGATAATTCAAATTATTAAATACTTTTGATTTTTTGAGTTCTCACCGGGAATCGAACCCGGAACCTCCGTATCGTGAGTCCAGCGTCTTAACCATTACGCTACGGAGGCCGCTTCAATAAATCCTGAATGTCACTATGAAAATACCTAGAATTTTAATACTGGCTTTAGGCGCAATCTTAAGGAAAATTTTTACTATTGCCATATAAATATTTTAAAGTAGGTAGGAGCATAGTTACTTGTTAAAGCGTTTCACTTTAAAAGTAAAATCTTGTAGATCATCCATCATATTTCTAAAAATATCATCGTTGTATTTATTTTCGAAATGTTCAATTTCACTTGTTTGATGTTGCCCACACACACTTAAACGCGAAACGAAATTGCAATCAACGTTAAAAGTATTTTTCTTACTTCCTTCCTTAAACAAACCACACAGAATAGGAATAAAAATATTTGTCTTTTTGAGAAATTCAAACTCAGAATAAAATAAAACCTTTTTTTTCGTACTGCGTCTCAATATATCTAAGGAAACAAATTGTGACGTAATCAATCACACAAAACAATAATCAAATAAAAACAAAAGGGTTCTGATATCGGAGGCTTGGATAAAATTGCAAATAAAACAGGTTTTGAAATAAAGGAGACAGTTTTTATTTCAGTGCAGAAGTGATAAATTTTTACGCAGCCAATAAGATATGCAAACCCGTCTAAGTTGGGCTGTTTTTAGAAATGCCCTGAAACTCTTTAAGGAATGATTTTAATTAGGTTACATTTTAGTTTTATAAGAGAAATGATTTCTTTTTTAAAGACCCCGGTACGCAAATTAGGCAAGTAGTGAAATCGAAGGTTAACATTTTAACATCGTTAACTTTGGTGCAAATATGAAGCTTATTACAAAAAAAAAATTGAAAGCGAATTTACTAAGGAATGAGGCTAACGCATGGGACCGCAGAAAACTCATTCCAATTAAAGCTCCGGTATGAAAATCCTATTATTTTATTTGTATTAGTGATTGAGAATTTTACGTTTATTTTGAAATCCAAGATGGTGGATGCAAATTTTTTTTATTTTATAATATTAACATTTTCAGGGGCTTGATGGGTTCTGATTTCAAATATTGCGTTTATTTTTATATCTATATGCATATTTTTTTGATAATATGATCATGGATAATGTTTTCCGGAGAAGTGGGGATCAAAATTTTATATTAATTTAGACAATTTTGCACTTAAAGAGTAATTTTATTGGGCGTTTAATAATGTTTTACTCTCATCCCAGTATTTTGTAAAACGATGTTATTTTGTAAAATTGAATCAAAGAAGCTGTCAAAATTCTGTTCTAAAAATATCAAAATACTGTATTATTACTGTTTTACCTTTTTCAAGCTCGTTGGCAATATAAAGCAATTTGTAGGCGTATTGTGTAGTCTTCGCTCCAAGCTAAAGATTAACTAGCGCTAGAAATTTAGTTGTCTTCTAAATGATATTCCTGATTAGTTGTAAGCCACAGAGCTTCGAAAAAATTAACACATATTCTTCAAATTAGTTTCTGGGAAAATAACGTTGCCGATTTTCGAAACAAGTGAAAAACTATGGATAACTATAATGGGAATCCTTCGTATATTTGTCGTTTTTTTAGTTTTTTTTTTAATGAAAAAAGAAACATTTGAGCTCTTATGATATACTCAAATATTTCAATTTCGGGCTCCTTTCAAAATAGTCGTAAATAACTGTGTTAGAAAGCAGGAAACAAGTTGTGTAGGAGTGGGATTCGAACCTAGAGATTCTAATCCGGAATCCTCGAATCTACCACTAGACCACAACCCGGTTCAAGACCACTACCCGGTTCAAACTTAACTGGGTAACGAAAGGTGAAACGAAAATAATAGTAATTAGAAATTTAACAGCACCTCAATTTCTAGGGAATTACATAAAGTGTCAATTTTTATTTTATAATCTCACTTTTCTTAAAAAAAAAATAAAAACCCCATTTTGCGGCCAAATTGTGTATTCTGCTGCTCGCGTGCTGGTCCTGTGTCAATAAGAATAGTGCAATTCATCGAATTTTTCCAGGTTTAATACGCCTCTTAAGAGCATACTCCACCACGTGACTCGCGGCCGCTTTCCCATACAAACGTAATCCTCGATTTTCGCTAGAGCAATGATTTCTTTACACATTTTAGATATCGACCAGGTGTGCGTGTACCAGTCCCATCACACATGAAACATCGATAAGAAGATCACATTGTAGGTACTAATTATATACATAATTAAATTGATGTTAACACATACATATAGCTTTAAAAAACTTGTCGTATTAATTTTCCGTCATATTTGTTAATTATGGTTTCTAACTAGATTTGAAATAAGTTGACAAAAATACTTATTACTAAAATATGATTGATATCCCAACAGAGACAAGGAAACTCTGGAAACGAATTATGATTATCTAGGCGTTTACATGGCTATGACCTGTCATTGGCTGGGTTCAGTGGCCACTTGACGTATTACAACATTCCCCATTCCGTTCATCGTCTGATAACCATACATGACAAATTTCGAAACATCTATTAATATGAATTATCACACGTCATTTCACTTTAATGAGATTTTTCTCACTAGTGACATCTGTTGAGAAAATTACCAATCAACTTTAATGATGTTTTTAAGATTCATCCGAAAATAAACAAAATATGTTATCATAATTTCAAAGTAAGCTTTGAGTTCTTTGTTTGGTAATATTACTATTTGTATTTTATATCATCAGTGTCATATTATCTTCAATACCCACATGAAAAAGTGTCTATATTTTATCTACAAATATAAAGAGAAAAGAACTCGTTAACGCGTGTTCAGCCAATTGAATAAACACGTTTTTACGATTTTTTTATTTCTTGAAACAAATGCATAATAAATTCAAAGCGGTTTCTGATATTTTTTGTACATAGAATGTAAACCATTTTTACCGAGTTGTTTTTATAGTGAATATGTACAATCTTGCTTAGAATAAAAAAGATTTAAAAAATATATATCATAGGGCAACAACCTTCAATAAAAATACGGAGTAATGTAGCTGTTTTTTAAAACATAAGTTTATCTTTTTCAATTTTACTAATTATTTTATTTTATTGACATGGTAAACTATTAAAACATATACACAACAATGTGTGATACTTTGGACTGGTTCTGAAGCGTTAGACTGATCAACTTACCTTCATGTTATAAAATGATCGAGATACACTGCACTTGGTGTACGAATGCAGTGCCCTATGCACCATTGGATGCGGATAAGGTAAAGTAATAGTATTTTATGATTATTATTATGGATAATTTATATAGCGCCGTTCTCGTATAAATATACCTAAACGGCGCGGCGCTTTGAATATTGAATTTAACGGCTCGGGAAATTTTAAGTGAATGAAATTCACTCTGTGAGTAGTAAATTCGTTAATCAAAAGATTTAGAGAACAAATGAAATGAGAAATAGAAGCAAAAGCGCGCTCCGTATTTTTTTTGCGCTGATTGCGGATCGGTATTAAAACCTTTCCTAAAGCTGTAGATCTACAATACTTTCAGATAGAAGGTAGTGTCTTGAGCGCAATAAGGTCGATGTGTAAAAAAGTCTGTAAATGTTGGTTTTTTGAACACGTGTACTGAACACATGTCTTAATCATCAATACGTTTCCGCTCCCTATGTCGAGCATATGATTTATACAAACTGCCCGTAAGCGAAACGATTGGCCATCAGTTCCCGTACGGCTTTCCAAGTCAGGTTCACGTCGCGTGGTTCTGACGCAAATTGTAGATGTATTGTCAGCAGTGGACATGTCGTTTCTGTAACGTTCACGTACATACACGGCTTGTGAAACAAAATTTTCTGTGAATGCAGAAAAATTGAACGAAAAATCATAAGAACGTCGGTGTAATCCGTTTATCAATCGGATTAAAAATAACAGAGATATGATAATTTTAAGTTTGATTTTTGAGATTTTGTATGATAGGCTATCAAATAATAAATCTCGCTTATTAATTATTCTATTGACAAACGGATTGCACTGATTGTTTTGGGATTTTTTGCTTTATTTTTCTGCATTAACAGAAAAATTGGTTTACTAGCCCATTACGAATATTAAAATTGCCTTAAATTCGATCCAAACCATAGGGGTTGAAAATTTACCTGGAGGCCAAAGTAAATTTCAAAAATACCCAAGACGTAAACCATTTTCTGACAACACTAAATCAAATCAAATTCTGTCATGCGTTTTCCTTACCGCGGTTTCTCTGATTGTTTATGGATTTTAGAATATTGAGTTGTTAGGAGAATTTTCTTGGTAGTCCTTTGGAATATTTTACGCATTTGAATCAATTTTGAACAAATGGCGACACATTGGTGTAGATTGATAAGTTTTTTGTTTTTATTTAGTTTGTTGCCCGCTAGATGTCCCCTGGTTACCTAAAAATAAAAAAATATGGTGGTTTTCACATAAATCATGGCCTTTTGCTGTTTAATTATTGATATACAATTTCCAAATTCCTGAAACCTTTTTTTAAAAAATAAATACTACTGTTACTACTTCTTCTTTTTTATATACGAACCCAACAGTGCATAGGGTACTGCATTAACACAGCAAGTGCAGTTCTGCAGTCAAAATTGATTTACGATATTATTAGCATTTTGATCAAATTTTCTATATAAAAGATGAAAATAAAATAAAAATCGTAGCATTGCGGAGAGTTACAAATTCACTTTATAATTTTGTTGGACATTTATCAACTTTTTGTTCTTGTTTTGTCCCAAATCTTTTGAATCGTTGAATACAATGATTGATAGTCCGGTTGGGATCTTCTTTCAATTTGCTGTGTTCCTATTTCAAACGGCGTCTAACTACTACAGGTTACTCAGAAATACAAGTTTACTTTACTACTAATGACCTTACCGCAGCCAATGGTGCATAGGGAACTCGCGGGGTAAAACCCAAGTGCAGTCACACTCCAAGATGTCAAATGGCCACTTAACACGTTTTGGAGAATAAAAAAACATAAATTGGGTAATAATATATAGATTTACTTTAAAAGAAAAAACTGTAAAACGACAATTTACAACACAATATATAATATCCGTAACGGAACCAAGAATTAAAAAAAAAATTAACTCGTATAAATTGAAGGCGTAGAAATGTATGTAAATATATTGAGTGCAGTCAAACCATTCATGTGAGTTTGTCCGCCCTCGTCATACTAGTGGTAGCGCATTTTGGCTACCGTGCAATAGGGTCGCGGGTTCGATTCCTGTAGGGGGTCAACATGAAATATTGATATAAATAATAATAATAATAATAATATAGAAAAACGTGTTTATTCCAGCATAACTTAGCAGTTTGTGCTATACTTAGTTAACCATAGCATAGGTAAGAATACAATTATTAATCACAATAAAAACTAAAAAAAGCTAAAAATATGGTAGAAACATTAAGAAGAAAGAATTAGGAGAATAAATAGGTAAATAAGTAGAATAATAGGGATTCATACAATATTAATCACAATAAAAAATAATAAAGCTAAAAATTAGGTACGAATAAATAGAAGGTAGAATATAGGTAGAATAAAAATAAATGGTAGTAATACAATCATTAATCACTATAAAAAATAATAAAGCTAAAAATAAGGTAGAATAAATTGAAGGTTTGAATAGGTGAATAAAAATAAATAGTAGAATACAATCAATAAGCATATAAAAAATAATATAGCTAAAATATAGGTGAATAAATAGAATAGAAATGTAGAAATAAAAAATAAATAGGTAGAATCAATCATTAATCACAATAAAAAAATAATAAAACTCAAAAATAAGGTTTAATTAGAAGGTAGAATAGGTAATAAAAATAAATAAGGTAGAATACAATCATTAATCACAATAAAAAAAATAATAAAGCTAAAAATAAGAGTTGTAATTTTTAGGTTAAGGTGTTTTGGACAAAACCCCCCCCCCAAACCCAAAATTCCCACTCCATGCCGCCACATGTCAATTCCCATCCTGTGTTTGGCACAAGCCTGTTTGATGATGAATTGTTGGAAGCTTGTCTACAGTCTCTCCCCGAAAGCCTGCAACTCGGTGTTCAGTAGCCCATCCCTGTGTGGTATGCGGGGCTGTAGCAACCATACCACTCGCGCTACAGTGACGGGGTAATTTCATCAGGGCTACTATAACCCATTGTTGTACGCATACCTTTTGTGACTCGCGTTAACGCAGGTATAATTATACCAAGCTCACACGCCAATAGTTGCTGCTACACAGTTATTGGAATAATCGCTGTTTACCTGCGCAGAGCAGTGAGCAAAAGCGCGCGCTACAACATATTCGATCGTACGTGCAATGAGCACGATTACTGGAGCTCGATATCCTCGTCATCGCCACCATGTTCTTGTAGAAAATGTCCCAAATATGTAAAGC
Organism: Micrasema minimum; assembly: GCA_022494985.1. Classification (NCBI taxonomy): domain Eukaryota; kingdom Metazoa; phylum Arthropoda; class Insecta; order Trichoptera; family Brachycentridae; genus Micrasema; species Micrasema minimum. The sequence goes on from JAGVSP010003771.1 coordinate 6,601, forward strand.
TGCTTACCCTTTAATTTCCTGTCCTTTTATGAATACTGGCGGGACCCTTTATTTATATTTCTGGGTTTTAACACAAACAGCTCCATATTTTTGGCATTGTATACTAACCCTTTTTCTTCTGCAAAACATTACACACACGGTAATTAGTTTACGTAGCCCAGCAATCGACGGCGCCATCATCCACCATGTCATCGAGCGTAGGAGAAGGCATCACATCCCTCTTCCTATGGTGCCATCCGTCATTTTCCTGTTTCAGTCTTTCAGTGCAGGGCATTCCACGATAGGTTAAAAAGTTGGGAGATGTGATGCCGCCTTGCTTTAATCCTCGGTAAGCTTGAAAGGTTCTGGGGTTTTATGCTCCCCATGTGCACTCCTTTTATATGATATTGTCGTGTCCACGTCTGTAAACTTGCACCTATAATTGGGAATGCACTATTGCCTCTTGTATGTCTTTATTTAAAACCTGGTGCACCTAAGTAACATAGCGCTTTTCTCAAGTCCAGAAAACAATGCGTCACTGAGTATTTTCTCGCTCACATAGCAAATTTACAACCGCCAAACATAATACGCCTAAATGTGATTTTCATATTAATATATTAATGTGTGATTACCTTGGACTGGTTCTGAAGCGTAAGGGTGTTCACCTTATCTTCATGTATTATAAAGATCAAGATACACTGAACTGGTGAACAATGCAGTGCCCTAGTGCACACTTGGGTGTGGATAATGGAAAGTAGGAAGTTGTAGTCAAATTTGAAGCACTGTGTTCGGTGAAATCATTTCCGTTATTTAATCGTACTGCGAAGAAAGAGAGGATTTATTGGTTTCCGAGTAGGTAGATGTGCAAAAATTTTAGTGTTCCGCACTTTGTAGATTCGATCAAAGAAAAAATGGATATATTTGTAATAACTAATTAAAGTTAAATAAAAATACTTGGTTACTACTTTCCACTTTTAAATTGTTTTGACCAGTTAGCGCTTTCAACCCTGTTACGGGCATCTGAGACAAGAATAATTTAATCATGGAATTCCACCATGTTATAAAACAATATATATAAAAAAATAGTCTTGAAAGTGGCCATGTGAAAAAACTAAACAACGACGTGGAGGAACAAGGACAGTTTGCCAGGACAGATTGGTGTGGCGTTTCTATCCTCATTAGTTAATCATCAGTTATTTTTTAACTAATTATGTAGTGTTTACTTTAAAAGTATGGTGATTTAAACGGGAACACTTGTTACTAGGGTTTAAAGATCGTCAAATAATGTTAGAAATAAATTAATGAACGGGTGAATTAATTTTCAGGTTTCCTGTTTCATCACCGAATGAAACATCAAGTCATTAATTTACGGCCAAAGAGTTTGTAAAAGCTTTGTAGGATACATCCTACTTGCCACGGCAAGGAAAGGTTAAATTATTGAATATATGTTATATTTTAATTATTTTTTTTTATTATTGGGATACAAACAGGTACAGGTAAATAATATAATTAAAACTAATAATGTAAATAAATATTTGTCATCTTAAGTCTGTAAGTTTTTTAAGTTCCTTTATATAATTTGTTAATATTGGGTAAGATTAAAAATATCTTATGGTATGATTAAGTTTTATCATTCAACGCCTTACAAATGAACGAGGAATCGTATAGATTATTTCTGTATGATTGGTTTTAACACTTTAGGTATGTGATTTAAAAATTTTAGCTTTTAGTCTAGTTGAGTCTGGAAGGGACACGGAAAGAGAGTAGATTAATTAATTCTGGTGAGTCAAATTTGTTATTTACAATTTAACTCTGATCATTGATATTTCTTCTAAGTGCAAGGGATTCAAGGTTATAAAACTTTAATGAGTCTAAATAATTAGGGATACGCAAATGAAATTTATATTCAACTCGTTTAAAGAATTTTTTTGAACGTTTTCAATTCTATCAATATTTAATTTGTACATAGGGGACCAAATAGTAGTGCAGTATTCAAGATGGGGGCGAACGTAGTTGTGAACAGTGTTCTAAATGTATTTATGTTTTTAAATGATTTGCATTTTGTAAGCTTTATATTTTGTAATTATAATGAAATTTTATTTAATTGCTAAGGGATGCGCATACTATATGAATCTACTATATGATAATACCTTCGAACAAGAATTTCAGAGAAGTGACATTCTATACTGTCTAGTTACCCACTACATCATAAGAAACTGTAGTATTAGAAATGGGGGTTCACGACTTGGACCCGTATAGCGACTCGGCTCTCTGCTATAAGCGGAGGCTGAGTAGCGCAAACTTGTTGTAACCTAGATATTGTCTCCTGCGCTTAAATATTCAAATTTCCCAACACGTACACCACACTCCACACACATACCACAACATGACATAACATAATCACTTTGTATACTATTGTTTGCTCACTTCATGTCTTCAAAAATTTGTCTAGTGCATTGTGTTGTCCACGTAATTGGTGGTATGTTGTATATATTACCTTAAATTGATCTTAGTTCATTGTACCTAACATATCACTGTGTCACAACATTAAAATATAAATAAATACATTTTTCAAGTATGAAACACTGAAATTCTTCTTCGAAGCACTGAAACGTGAAACTGTTAATCTTATATTCATATAATAAGATGTTCAAAATATACTGCACTGGTATAACCGCTACCTATGTAGTATCCAATGCACCATAATGATTTAAAAACAATTATAAAACCAAGTTCTATAAATTAAGCGCCAACACAAATGACTATATTAATAGTTTGAATTTAATGTACGTGACGTGATTTGACCTTTTATCCCCATTAGCTACGTGTAATTAGTTGGTTGATTACAAACCGCTTGAGTGATGGAAAGTTAATTTAGTTCCCGTTAGGAAATCATAATTTCTTATAATATTTGCATTTCCTGTAAACCTTCGACCTTTGTGTAGTTATTTAGTTATTAACGAGAAAAATCTAATCATTGAAATCACATGGCTTTCTAGAAAATTAAAAAGCCAAGAAAATTGTTGTCAATGTGGCAATATGGTAATATTTACTGTTCAAAAAAACTTGCTACTGTGTTATCTCTTTTGCCGCGTTTTCTCTGGACGTGGTTGGGGGGGCGGGTGGGAGGCTGCGGTTGGGCGGGAGGTAGTTGTATCTAACGAAAAAAAGGGATAGAATCACTAATATCCCTATCACTGTAAATTTGGGCTCTTTGAGCAGGTTAGGGTGAATGTGTTTATTAGAGCCGAGACAGTGATAGGGGCAATGAAAACATTTGGTCGCGTATTTAACCTTCTTTTCTTCCGCTTTTTCTAGTTAAAACTGAATCTTTTAAATTTCGCAGATTGGCTTTAAAAAATCGGTAGAGTTGTGCTGGACTGAAAAAAGACTCAATAGTCTTTAAAACAGTTAGGGAAAGGGTGGGGCTTTCATTGTATCTCCAACTCATACATATACTCCTTCATCAGCTCACCGAGTTGTATTACAACTGGTTTCTCACTCAAGCATTATAAAGAATTTTAACACATTTAATGTCCATATTGTCCATCACAGCTCTCAACTAAACAACATTTTAATGGCTTTATTTCTTAAAAATCCAAGGTTTTTAATAAACGTCATCTCCTTGTGACGGATATTATTCAGAGAATATTGAAAATCTCGTCGTACAAGCATATTAATACATTTAACTTAAGTTTATTAACACATATATACACCAATAAAACTAGTTATTCAGAGTTTCCGGAGGAATCAAAAAATGATTTAAAAAAATTATTTCTTTGTACTTCTTTAGCAAACTCTCAACTATGTCATGGATAAAACTTTTAAACAGAAAGATGGGTCGAGCTGTATATACAGGGTGTAACAAAACTCTTTGTACAAGCGGGAAACCAGTGAATCTACATCATATTTGGAGTCGACTTTGTTGAGTAAATTTTTTTTATTTGATTTTTAAAATATTTTTAATCTGCAAATTGTTATCAAATATCACGTGTTTAGTCAAATAATACTATCCATAAAGAAAAACTAAATAATAAAACGCGTTTTAATAAGAATTTGAGCAATTCTACTCAATCTGCTAGACTCGTGAAAACTTTTATGAGAAGAAAAAAAAATCTTTTCAAGCTCAGATTCATACACATTCGACTCCAAATATGATGTAGATTCACCAGTTTTCGGGTTACTATACTACGAATTTTGTTACACCCTGTATGTATATGTATACATATTAAAAACAATTTTCCACACAATAGTGTAACAATAATTAATAATTATACAGTATACTATACAGCATGTTTGAAAAGTGAAATACTCCCCGCCCCGCGCCCTATACGAACAATGCTCATACTCGTACATTGTATAATACATACATCCTATAATAAGAATAACGTCGTAACCTTAAGCTGTAATAGTGCATCGTTGTACAAAACTCAATCCAATTATTATCGACTTAATCCATGATCATCTTACGCTTACATACCTACTAGTGATGTAAATAGCTTGTTCTGAAATCGAATTAAAATAACAGTTTTGTAAAATGTACCGGGTAATGTAGATAAATAGATTTTGAAGCATAACAATTGTCGGTTTTGTAAGAAAATGGCTCGTCATGTGATTTTGTTTGGAGTTGTCAATATTTTTTGGAATGAGCGTAACTATATTTTTGAATGCGAATAACTTTAAAAGTGAATTAAGATATTAACAACATTTTGAGTGCCCAAATACTTGTACCTGTACAAAAACTGGATTTAACCCATTACGGGCTAACATTAAATTACAATTGACATCTCAACAGAAACGAGAAGTTTAGAAGGGAATATGGATATCTAGACATTTTCAGGGCTCATGACCAGTCATTGGCTGGTTTGAGTGGCCACTTGATGTATTACAACATTCCCCATTTCGTCTAGTAAATACTAAAATAAACAGTGAAAAGATTTTAATTTTTAACGTGATTTTTCAACGGAGCTTCGAGTCTTCTATCTTCTATAACTTTTGGAATTATAAGACCCAATCGCTTCGTCTTTTGGTATTTTCTAAGATCAAAATGGATTATTTTACTTAGCTTAAAAGAAAACAGAAATTTCTTCACAAATTAGGAACAGTATCTCTGCTATCTCTGATTGGTTTTGCCAGACAGTACCGCCATCTTGGATTTATGGAAAGAAAAAATCCCGCATAGTTTTAGAGCGAGAGGTTGATATAAGTAAGAAGCTGAGATATAACGGAAAAAAACGCGTGAAACAATAAAATACAAGTAATAGTAGACTACGATATCGATTAATGTTTTTCGATACAAACTGTATAGTTTGATGATAGTGAACAATCTGTCAAAAAGCCAAAACAGAAAGCGGAAGACACCTACGCAAAAGATTATAATTTTATACAACATTTTGGGTCGTGTTCAAATACTTGTACACAAATCTGGATTTATCCCAAGACGGGTAATAAGCCCAGGTCCAGCCCAGGTCATAAGCCCTGTAAACGCTCGAATATCCATATTCTTGAATTTGAGAAAAAAATTCTACCTCATCTCTGTAGGGATATAAAAATAAAAGATTATGTTTTTTTTTCAATATTTACAGTGGTGTTTAAAAACTAATACTACTACTACCTTCCCTTATCCACACCTAATGGTGCATAGGGCACTGCATCGGTACACCAAGTACGGTGCATCTTGATCATTTTATTACATGAAGGTAGGGTGATCAGTCATACGCTCCACTACCAGTCCAAGGTATTTATTTATTTATTTATTTACTCATTATACACGCCTATACAGGCTTTTCATAAAAAAGAAAATACAAAACATTTTTGGAAATACGTAAAAATTTAAAATATATATAATACATATGCCCTATAGAAACTTTCATTATGGATTAGCGGGAACACAAAACAGTTTATTCTATAAGGACTAAGGGAATACACCAAAAAACAATACTAGAGTTTATCACAAGTTGACTTGACTGATCCAATGCTGGAGTTGAAGAGATCAAACACCCTCGCACACCAAGTTGCCATTCCTTTGAATCCTATTTATGGTGTAATTATAGGCGTAATTTCTATTTTCAGTGTTTGGATTAAACAAATGGCAACTTCTTGTGGTGCGACCCGGTATGCAAAATCTGACCTCATTCAACAACATTGGACAGTCAAGTTTATTATTTATTAATTTATATAAAAGAATCACACAATTAATGTATCACACAATACATGAAATATTTTTATGAAAACCACATTTAAATAAATATTTTATGTTGACTCCCTACGGGAATCGATCCCGCGACCTCATGCGCGGTAGCCAAATGCGCTGCCACTGTGCGCCACGTGCCACGGGCGGACAACAAATTAGAAAACAATTTCATTTTTTCTTGAAACCATAATCGTCTTATTCTCTGGTCCCCGTAGGAGGTTAAATGTGAGGATAGAACGCGACCATTACGTGTTTGAGAAAACGTCTCACTACTTATGCTAGAAATAATAGCACTACTTTTGTAAAAGTCCACAACGTTGGATTCAACCGTAAAAAATATACGTGACTGAATTTATTAATCTTTTTATCGCCGTTTTCTACCCTCGCTTTAAAAGATATGGCGGAATATAACCCATTCTACCTTCAAATATGAGTTGTAGCTTTTTTGTTATCTCCATAATTTCAATTCATTTAATCATTTATGCATATTACCTAGTCACAATTAATCCTATCTAAAAGACAGGCAATCAAAAGTTTTTTCTTGGAATTAAACGTTATAACAATGCTTACATTTGCATTATTGTAGACATCTTCATAAAAACATGTTTTAAAACCAAATTCGTTTTGAAATAATTTACATCACCTCGTCTGGCTAAGTAATTTATTACGTATGCCTCCCGAGAGCCGCAACCATGCTTGCCCATTTTACAAGGCATCAGGTTCTCGGCGTCCTGGACGTCTGCTGTTGACAATTCGTCGGCAGTTTGCGTCAGACTGCGGGACGTGGACTTGGCCTGGGAGGATGCGCGGGAACCGGCGGCTTGGAGGCAGTTTGTGGAATCCATATGCTGCACATAGGGAGCAGATATCTTATGATGATGATGATGACATTCCATACTTGATGAAATTAGATTGATGTGGTGGTGTTAAATTAACCCTTGGTAACGTATATTTTTAGAAAATTTGTATGGAACGTTCTAGTGAATTTTGTTAGTTTTTTTTCGGTGAATTGCTCGGTGAGTTATATTCATCTTCTTTTCTTCTACTATATCGAAAAACTCTTTGAACGGTTAACAAAATTTTCACATGAAGTTTCTCTTTAGTTCAGTTTAAAAAAAAGGGAAAACTAATTATTTTTAATGTTTTCTCTATACCTCCCTATTGATTAGAAATTCCATGAAGTTCGGATTGAATTTAATAAATGTTATCGCGTACCTACACAATAATTAAATATCTTTTATTGTACGATGGAGCTTTTTTAAAATAAGCTAAAAATAAATTAAATTGGTTAAACGGTTTATATTTATTTGAGAATGCGATAATTAAAAAATACTTGGTTGAACAATAAGCCATTAATTTTTTTTTTATTATCCAATAAAATTAAATGAAAAATCACAAGACGATAGGTGCGATTATTTTTTCAATGGGTTATAAATAAACGAGATATAGGGAGTTAAACTTAGAACCCCATACTTAATAACATGGAATCGGAAAAAAAAGATAATAAAAAAAAAACTGGCTCGCTAATTCCCTAAAATATGTTTCATTTTATATCCCAACAGAGATGAAGTAGATTTTTTTTCCAAAATCAGGAATAAGGATATTAGAGCGTTTACAGGGCTTATGACCTGTTATTGGCTGGGTTGAGTGGCCACTTTACGTACTACAACATTCCCCCATTCCGCTTATTAGCGAATATCCACACCAGGTAACATTTTCGATTTTGTATTTATGTTACGAATCGAAAACCATTCACCATCGAGTAACTAGCTCCATCTATGCATTGATATTGACGTTAAATTTATTCGTATACAGGGATACTGTATATGGCGAGCCTCCAATAACTTTATTAAAATATCTAAAACATTGAACATAGATTTATTTGAGAATAACCATGGTGATGTGCGGCGTTTGCTTTCCAAGTGAAGTCACACTTTGTTGGTCAAATTTGTTGAGGTGGCATTTTTTTTTCTTTCTTTTCTACCTTTTAACTTTATTTTATGTACATGTAATTTGTTTGTAGTAGTCTTATGATGATAATATATTTCTTTCTTTTTTGCCTATTTTTGTTGCCACCTGTGAAAACCTCTAATTGGTCAACTCTGTTTTCTTTTAATGTTTATTGTAATGACTGTTGGTTTTTCTGTAAATAAATAAATAAATTAGGAAATTACTTCATTTTTGTAATTAAGACTCTGACCGAGTTAAATTAATTACTAGCAAGTAAGTTCCCTTGAATATGCTTTATAATTACTAAATATTTAGATTTTTCCGCCACTTTGATCTATCCTGATAATTATAAAAAATGGCTTCCCGTTATTATTTTTTCCGTCAAATTTATACATCTTTTCATAAGTCGGTCAAAGTGTTTCCCTCGAAAATTATTTGAAATTCATTAATTAATTGCTTTAATTAGTACACACAATAGATATTTACTCATGGTCCAGGACTGCCAAATAAGCTAAAAGCTGGCTATTACATAAATATAAAATGTCTACAAACATTACATAATTTTTGTAGATAACCAAATATATAATAATTTACCTTACGTAAAACATAAACAAGTAAATACATCTGATTTTTCTTTGCTTTGTGGCTATAAATGAATTCGGAATATAATTTTGAAAACATTGGTCTAACGCTGACCGTAGGTGTAGCAAAAGCTGCAATTGTTGCTGGATACGTTAAATATATAAAATATGGTTATATTTTTTTCACAAACAGAATTTTTATTTTTAGACGGTGTCTTTATTTTTCGTATTATCCAAAATGTATGTAGATACAAGTATACATACTTTTACATTCCCCCCCAAAAGAATAACAGAACATGTTTCAACCCTTTGAAATATAAATTATTTTTGGCTTTGGTGGAACCGCTATTGTCAATTAATGATGTACTCAATCAAATTTCTATTCACAAGACCTTAAAGGTTCTAAAAATAAACAACTGTTTAAAAATTCCAATTAACGGTCTAAAATTTATTGTGGAGTTAATTCCGGTTACGTTAAATATATTGGTTTTTTCCAAGTCAAATTTTTTTTCTATTCATAACTAACTATCTCGCTATGCCATTTCATAAGCAGAGGCTAGAACTATACACCTTTCTGATTATTCCGACTTTTTAAAAATATTAGTTATTCTTGACCATGCCGTGTCGTGTGCGTTTTAAATAAAAGTATTTTGAGAAGATTGTCAATCATTTTTGGCAATCAATCTTTATTGGTGTAGGTAAGGCTCTATCGAGCTTTATTACTTACCAGAAGACGCAAGAAGAGAAAAAATGTTGAAAATTGTCGAAAAACAAACTCAAATGTGGAAGGTTCCGTACAAATTCAGCATATATAGTAGTAGTTTCAAAAAAATTACATATATAGTTATCAGATGATAGGCATAATATGGAATGTTGTAGTACATCAAGTGGCCACTTAACCCAGCCAATGACAGGTCATAAACTCTGTAAACGCTTAGATAATCCACACTCGTTTTCAGAGTTTCTCTGTCTCTGTTGGGATATCAATAATATCTGATATCAGCCCAACATGGGTATAATCCAGTAATTTGTCTACAAGTATTTGTATACGTTCAAAATGTTGTTAAAAATTATTTTATTTACAGTTTTTCTGGTTTGAATCTTTTCCTTTAAAAAAATATGGAATAACTCGCATCCTTACTGGCTTTAACAAAATCAACTGTTGGTGCCACCAATACTAACGTTAACTATAAGAACATGGCATAGGTTTTTTTTTTTGAAAAAATATTTTTTCAGTCAAAACGGAATATACAGGTTTATTTTTTTGCCCATTCAAATAAGAACAGATAATAATAACAATATAATATTTTTATTTAAAATCTAGAGGTGGCGACTGCAAGTCCCTAATAATTATTTATTAAGCGCCATTTTCGTGAAAATTACCTCGAGGACGGACGCCTTAAATTTATAAGCTTAATTAATTCCCAACCCAATAAATTTACGAACAAAAATGTTACTACAATAAATTGATTTTAGGTAGTGTTCTGGATTCTGATTCGTTTTGCAGCTACAAAGCGCATGGACGAATGAAATTTCAGTTCTCCACCTACCTATATGGCATTTAATTTAAAATATTTTATGGTCGTGACATGATTTTAATGATAAGTAAACATCCTAAAGAGGATTGACTCTAAGGTTTTTATATATTTAAATACATACAAAACAAAGGAAGAGAGAAAAAAAAAAGTTAAGTTAAAATAAATAAAATAAATATTAAATGACTTTTTTTTCATCATGAGCATACTGCCAAGTTGTGGTAATGCCTTTTCCTAAGGACGTTATTTAAAGAAATGTCTGTATTATCAGAATAAATTGCATCCTGCATCCTTTAACAAGGATAAAGTAGTGTTTTCTGCTTATCTCAGTTGTGGAAAGATATTTCTTCGTCCTTATTTTATATGTAGTACCTACATTACCTACCAAATTATTACTTTCCTACAGCATGACACACAGGAATTTAAAAGGAAGATTACTGAAATATCAAATCAAGAAAATATACGTTTTAAAAATCTGTTAAAATGTTTTTTTTAAAAAAGTCTTGAATTTTTAAAAATTGATTAAAATATCACGTTTTTGCGAGAATGTTTAGCAATGCGTAGATATAAAAAAATGCAAATTTATTAAAAAAAATAAATTAATGAATATTTAAAATTAAAAAAATAATTTAAGAAAATTCTCAATGGATGAAAGAGATTTTTCATATGTGAAGCCTCGTGCCATTTCACCGTTCACGGTTCTGATAATTGGCAGATATGGATTTCAAATACTAGGCAAAATGTGGAATGTTATAATACTGGTTACTTTACTCGGCCAATGACAGGTCATAGGCCCTGTAAACGCCTAGATAATCCATATTCTCTTCCAAATTTCTCGTTTCTGTTGAGATTTCGATTGTAATATAAATTTAACATATTAAACGAAATCCGTGATCGCCGGTTCTATTTGATTCTTATTCTCAAGCACAAGCCTAGGCTTTATTAAAAATAGTATTTACAAATTGAAATCTGTGCAAATATCATAAGATCACATCTTTGTAACAGAGATCGTAAACGGAATATGAATACAAAGTTTAGCCGTTTATATGTTCGTACACATTTGTTCTCCTTAACAAAACGGCTTCGCCTCTGATAAGATTTAAGAAATTATTTTCAAAAATGTACCTACCGTATGTACAAATATTGGATAAATACCAAGAAAAGTGAAAATTCAGAAAAATGATAAAATAAGGCAAAAAACGGTAAAATACCGCAAAAAAATAACTTTTTTTATACGCTAAAATTGCGTCTCTTGATCGTAGATTTCAACAGCGAAGTAAAATTATAAAGTTTTTTTTACTATGAAGTCAAATATATTTTTATTAATATTTTTCAAAATAGGATATAAATCACTTTTTGACGTCATTAATAAAAACAAAAGATTACAATATACAAAAAAAAATTCACAAATTATAATAAAAACAATATAACAAAAGTATACAAATATAAATTAACACGTCCAAGGATTTGGATCCTCAAAATAGTCACCTATCTGGTAATAGGCCTTCAAGCATAATTTATTTTTAACATTTAATTTTTTTTTATACATAATGGTTGAATGCTTGAATCACGAGTGAATCAGTCACGAGTGTAAGTATTTTTGTATTGTTGAATTGTATAATGCACATGTTTATTCAAAGGTAAAAAATATATGTTTCCAATCATTATACGTAAATTTCCAACATACAAATAAGGTTGATTTTTTACAATAAATGTACCAACCAACATGTAGGTAGATTAATCCAGTTCGGATTTCCTTTTTGCAATTATTTGATTCCCATTTTCTAAATAGCGAGCTTAAACTAATTTAAAAACACGTGGAAAAACATTGTAAAGAAAAACGGATAAAGTGAACTAGTCTTATCAATTTTCTGGTAAGTATTTTTTTTTTTAAATACTAAAATAAATTAGTGATTTTACGAAATGTATTTCATCGATTTGCAGTAAAATATCAGAGCAGAGCACTTTAAAACAATAAAACGTAACGATAGAGATAAGATCTGTGCATTTATTTCTCAAACGCATTCATGATTTTATTACTCAAAGGCCTTCTTGATGGGAAATTCGCGACCGACGCTACTGACGCGACCGACGCGACCGACGCGAACGACGCGACCGACGCGACCGACGCGAACGACGCGACCGACGCGACCGACGCGACCGACGCGCGACGTTGCGTTGTGTTAGTTGCGCTGCGCTGCGCAAAACTTTGATGTTTTGACAATAACAAAAGAATTAACTAACTAACTAACTAACCATCACGCCATTTCCCCGAAGGGTAGGCAGAGAGGATAGAACGCCACACCACTCTGTCCTGGCACACTTCTCTTGCTTCCTCCACATTCATACATCTCCTCATGCACGCACGTCGATTATTCCGACTTCTTATATGCCCACTTTCAAGCACTTGTTTTACTTGATCATGCCATGTCTTTCTCGGCCTTCCTCGATTTCTACATCCAAGTACAGTCGCGACAACTGTAAGAGAATTGTAATATCTTTAATTAACCACTAAAACGTTATATTTTACGCTACTGCGTACTTTATATAAATAAATTTCTTTCGTACTTTATATAAATAAATTCCAAAATTTCATACAAAACATTTCGAAAATAGTTTCTTACGAGTATATAAGGGAATCATATATTTTAATGAATTGCCCAATGAACTAAAAATTATTAATGTCTTTAGGAAATTTAAATTTAAACTAAAAAAACACATTTATTTTAAACAACTATCATCACTATTTTTTGCTTATTTTATTGTTTATTTTGCATATCTAATACCTAGATTAATTTTTTAATTTACCTAGTAAGGTAATCATAGTAATGATTACAACTTATATTTATACTACTTATATTATACCTTGTTGTACTTTATTTACTATTTACTATTATACCTTATACCACCTATATTTACCTAACTGTGATTACTACTTATATTATGTATATTTAAGCGTAACCTCCCTGACCAAGCACAAGAGATTGTCTTTTTTTATGGTGAGGTATAGCGTTGTGGGTATATTGTGATTTTAAGCTTTGTAAATTTGATTCTTTTTTAAATTTATTTATTTGGTCTTTACCGAATCGATAATTAAACCACATACAAACATTACATTATATTATGAAATTAAACAACTTTTGTTTTAAACTACTTTTTTATTATTTAACACTCCGAAACCGGTTGGAGTGTTAAATAATAAAAAAGTAGTTTAAAACAAAAGTTGTTTAATTTAATAATTATGGAAAACTACAAAGTGAGTGCTACAAACATTGAGTTAATTACATTAATTAAAAGGTAGAAAAAAAAATAAATCCATT
>JAGVSP010003772.1:0-18636 GCA_022494985.1 Micrasema minimum
TTTTTTCATACTCCTTAAATGCAGTGATAAATCGTAACTACTCCTTACATTTTGTTTATTTAAATACGACGTGCGTGCATGAGAAGATGTATGAATGTGGAGGAAGCAAGGGAAGTGTGCCAGAACAGAGTGATGTGGCGTTCTATCCTCTTCCCCTATTCGGGGAAATGGCGTGATGGTTAGATAGTTAGTAAGTTAAAGCACTGATTTGTTCTATAAAGTTTTTAAACAAAACCGCACATTTACGACAAGCTTTTTTGTAAAAATATTTTTCCCTTTTTCGGACTCAATTAGACATGATTAAATACAGCCTTGAATCATGGACACACAAAATATGGGTTCACGTAATTATTACGAGTAATGCGTAACAGACCGGGAAAACGGTGATTAGGAAAATGACTATGATAATGTATACAAAGTGTGCTGAATGTTTACAAACTCATAACGTTGGACAGTTGATAATCCATTCAATCGACATCGGTACCAACTATTAATTTTATACAATTTGACATCTCAACAGAGACGAGAAGTTTGGAAGGGAATATGGATATCTAGGCGTTTACAGGGCTTATGACCTGTCATTGGCTGGGTTAAATGGCCACTTGATGTATTACAACATTCCCCATTTCACCTAGTATTTGATATCCATATCTGCCAATTATCAGAACTTGTATATATACAGTGAATGGCGCGACGCTTCACATGTGAACACTCTGTCATCCATTGAGATAATTGCTAAGCATTTTAGCAGAAACCTTTATGATTGCAAGTGATATTCTTACCGAATTATATCACCTACTAGGAAACGCCTGAAGATGAATCTTCAATTTCAGTCGATTTCAGTTTCAGTCAAATTCAGTCAAATTTCAGTCAAATTTCAGTCAAAGTTCAATGGATATCAAATACTAGGTGAAATGGGGAATGTTGTAATACATCAAGTGGCCACTTAACCTAGCCAATGACAGGTCATAAGCCCTGTAAACGCCTAGATATCCATATTCCCTTCCAAACTTCTCGTCTCTGTTGAGATGTCAAATTGTAACTATTAGCCCGTAATGGGTGAAATACAGTTTTTCTCTACAAGTATTTGGTCACACTAAAAATGTTGTTTATTAATTTTATATTTCGTTTTATATCCCTACAGAGATGAGGTAGAATTCTTTCAAATTCAGGAATATGGATATTCGAGCGTTTGCAGGGCTTATGACCTGTCATTGGCTGGGTTAAGTGGCCACTTAACGTACTACAACATTCCCCATTCCGCTTATTGGCGAATATCCACACCAGGTAAAATTTTTGATTTTGTATATATGTTACGAATTGAGAATCATTCACCAGCGCGTTAAAAGCTCCATCTATGCATTGATATTGAAGTTAAGTATTTATTAGCAAATTACTTCATTGTTGTAATAAAGACTCTGACCGAGTTTAATTAATTACTAGTAATCGCCTGCAGATGACTCAGAAATTGATTTTTACTTCTATTTAGACCAGGAATTTTTTCTTATATTTTTTTATAAAACTTATATTTAGACCATTTTGGGTCCACGCCCGAAATGTTGTATTAATTTTATAATTTAATATGAAGGCTACATTTTTTTTTTAATTTATCAAAAAACTACGGTTTACGAACGTCAAAAGGAATTCTTGAAGTTTGAAGTTCATAGCGTTGTATTGGTATTTGTATACTTTGCAACAATGTTTTTTTTTTCCTCTTTATAATATGTATAATATAAACTTATTCCTCTATGTTTTACTGATGTTATTTTAATGAATTCCGTAAAAGGCAATTGCGCCGTCTATAAATAAATAAATCACTAGACATCTACGTCACACGTTTCGTGTATTGGCCTAAGTGCTGGAGTCTTAAGACGGTTGAATTAGATAATTGATTCTTTCATATATCGTATGTGCGAAATTTAATGACATTTTTAACATCGGACTACCCAACTTCAAATTAAAATTATTTGAAATCTTATAGACTGTAAAAGGTGATCCTAATTCTATTTCCAGTCATCTCCTTTTCTTTTTACCTATCCCTATCATCCTATCCTTCCCTCATATCTCTTTATATTTATTTCTTCCATCTTACTTTGAATTGTATAAATGTGAAAAAGTATAATTGGTAATCATGTTTTTTTGTATTCTACGTTCCTATAAATAAATAAAATTTAAAAAATTAAATAATAAGTGGTTTTATGAAATTAACCCTAGGAAGCGTATATTTAAAACAAATTGTATGGAAAACGCCCCTTATAATGAATTCTTGTTCGAAGTTTCGGCCTCAATATTTCTCCAAATGTCTCCATCCCTTTCCCTCTCCTTACATTTAACACCTTCAATTCCAGATTGTATGTAGATGGAGAATATTTATAAAATAAGAAATGATTTATGAAAAACTTACTGGTAATCTTTGGAGGACGTGAGCTGGTTCGGGTCGCTGGTCTTCCTCTTCGTTCTCTTCACCCTGTCTGCCCTGTCGCGGTAGCTCTCGGCTCTGGTGACCGGGCGGGTGGCTATCCCGGAACCCCCGCGGAACCTGACAAAACAATACCATGTTAATCTGTGAATCCTTCGGAAGACTTCCTCTTCGTTCCCTCGAGAGAAGAGGTCGGGGGGGTCGACCCCGTCTGCTCTGTCGCGGATGCTCGGGTGAATGTCTGGGGTTGGGGCCCTGGCGAGGCAGCATGCCGGTTACTAATTTAGCCTTGTTGTTCGATAGTGTTCGGCAGAGTTCGGTAGATCTTGCTTCGGTCCGCATCGCACGCGTGACGTATTTCTTCCGCCACACTAATAAAATAATGATCGGGGTGGAAACCAACGTTTCCCTAGCAATGTTAATTTGGGCCGACTCTGGTTGGTTTGGGTGATGGAAACAATGACAATTATAATAAACAAGCCAAGACAGTGGTAGGGGCAATGAAAGCATTT
The DNA here is from genome assembly GCA_022494985.1 of Micrasema minimum. Taxonomy (NCBI): domain Eukaryota; kingdom Metazoa; phylum Arthropoda; class Insecta; order Trichoptera; family Brachycentridae; genus Micrasema; species Micrasema minimum. The sequence continues at coordinate 2,932 of JAGVSP010003772.1, forward strand.
GTTCGCGTACATCACGTAAATAAATCAGAATTTTTATCGCACTGACAATCTTAAAATCGAGTTGTGCTGGACTGAAAAAAGACTCAATAGTCTTTAAATCAGTCTAGGGAAAGGGTGGGGCTTCCATTGCCGCGGTAGCTCTTGGCTTTGGCGACTGGGCGGTGTGGCTATCCCGGAACCCCCCCCTCCCGCGAAGCCTAAACAAAACAAATGACATGTTAATTTGTGACTATTGCGACGCTCTGCATCAAAAGGGAGCAACATTCTTGGAGGACCGCTGAAAGGGCCGAATGTTGTAAAAGAGCTTGCTACCTAGTGGCTCATTAAAGATAACATGTGAGCTAGAAAATACAATGAATAATAAAAATACTTACTGTGAAGAGTTATCCGTTCTATCCGCAGAATGTTCAGAGCTGAAGTGTGAGGAGTCAGTCATCTGGGAGACGGTGTCTGCGCCAGTATCCTCATCCCGCTTGCTCTCTCCTGTGGAAGACGGAGAAGGAAAGAGTTAGCAACACTTCATCTGATCTGTTTCAGGAGATGGATTCTGAACGGGTTTCGATAAATCACAAATTATTTTTTTAATACAAAAATTTAAATATTTGTTTTTGAGACGAATGGACGGCCATAATATATCAAGGGAAAATTGATTAAAAAACCATCCTTGACTTATATTTAGTATTTTTTCGTCTTTAACACACATAAAAGATTTGGACATAGTTCAAATATTGAAAAATTTGAACATAATATTTAGTAATAACACGAAAATTTGCATAATTATTATTGAAACTTTCATAGCTAAAATCTGGTTGTAAATGCATACTCCACCACGTGACTCGCGGCCGCTTTCCCATACAAACGTATTTCTCGCTTTCCTCCCTGGAATTTCAATTTTAGAGCTATGATTTCTTCAGACATTTTAGATATCAACCAGATGCGTGTTTGAATCGACTTATTTTTTAAATAGTTTATTTATCTCCTTTAATTAATAAAATATCCAAAAAATAAGACGATGCAAGCACGCATCTGGTCGATATCTAAAATGTGTGAAAAAATCATTATTCTAATGTTATATTCCAGGGAGAAAATGGAGGAATACGTTTGTATGGGAAGCGGCCGCGAGTCACGCGGTGGGATATGCTCTTAGTGATGAAAAGCTAACGAAATCGGTTCAGAATCTATCAACAAGTAGAAAAAAAAATGGTGTACAGAGATTGACAGATTTATTTGAATTTTTAAAATATTTTCGTAACCTCTTTTCTTCTGGCTGCATTGCAAAACATAAACAAATTTTAATCGCGTGGTTTTTAAAAAAAAAAAAGTAATTATGGCGTAGTATATAAAGTTCCGCATAAAAATATATTAATTCGTTAGAGTAATAATTTCAAGAACCGGGTTGTGGTCTAGTGGTAGATTCGAGGATTTCCGGATTAGAATCTCTAGGTTCGAATCCCACTCCAGCACAACTTGTTTCCTGCTTTCTAACACAGTTATTTCCGACTATTTGAAAGCAGCCCGGAATTGAAATATTTGAGTATATCATAAGAGCTTAAATGTTTCTTTTTTGATTAAAAAAAAAAAAAAATACTTTAAATAATTTGTGAATAAATATTATAAAAGGCCGAAAAAATGATATCAAAGATACGAAATTGGTAAATTGGTAACAAGGTGAAATGTGAAATCATAAGATCGTGTAATATAAAGCGTAGAAAGAATAGAAATTTTACACTCTTTATGATGATGCGACACACATAAAAATTTTCAAAAATGCATAGTAAAGTTCATGCATGTTTTATTGTTTTTGTCTTTTGAACATTCATGATTTAATGACAAAACGAATAATAAACAGCAAGAGATGACTTGGAAAGCAAAAAAATAATATTCAGTTGACGATGACGATTCCACAAAGGAACATAACGACGATAGAATGTAAGAAAATCGTTTCAAAGTAGACTTGTAAATTGCATTTTTCTTCATCATCATCGCCCGAAGCCGACTTGGATTCGTCTTGAGAGTCTTTTTCTACAGTTTTGTAGTTGAGAGCTTTCGGGTCTTGCACCATGTTTGTATGGCGGCGTTCGTGCTCTAGAAAAAGTTCTGTGGATAGTATAGCGTGGTCCAAAGAACTGTTGATTTGTCCGCTTAAAACGGCCAGAGGTTTCTTTTTGCTTCTTATGAAGTTGAACGCTGTGACCGAGGAGGCTTTGGCTATTTTCTTGACGGTGTTTTTTTGAGCGTTCATCATGCTAACGGCGCTGATTTTGCGATGTTTGCTGGCGTCCTTAGATTCAGGTTTATTTTCCTTGCTTTCCTTTGTGTCTTTTTTCTTATGGTGCTTTTTTGGGTTTAGTTCAGCTTCTTCCAATGTCTCGAATTTATCTGTCTCGCCAACCGAGGCATCGTAAAGAATTAGCGACACCATATCATTAATTTTGTGTTTGTCGGATTCGTGGTGCTCTTTTTCCTTTTTCTTCGAATGTTCCTTCTTCCTGGAATGTTCTTCGATTTCTCTTTTGGCCGCTTCTATCCACTCGTCTCCAAAGCATTTGACTAGTTCTATGGTACTAGACATGGACATAGTTTTCCTATGTTTAGTCTTGGGTTTCTTCTTCTCCGGGGCGCATTCCGAATCGGTCAGAACAATAGCCATGGATTGGCTATTTTTCTGGTCAAATTCGTCATGGCGCTCTGTATCCGTGTCCCCAGATTCTACGATCTCTGGAACAACTACGATGTCCGGAACGGGGGCTTCAGTCTTCTCCGATTCTTGAACTGTATCTAGTAAACAAACGATCGGGACGATGAAGGAATCGAAACATTTCGATACAAGTAAATTCATTGCAATTTATGGTTTGGTTGCGAGAATTGCGTTCATTTAAACATTCGTGAGGGTACTCAAATTCCATTCCATTTAATCAGGTATTTTATTGCTTAATATACTGTCGGGAATTCACGATCGCCATTAAGCCCACAAATCGCCTTGATGTAAAGATATATGTAGCTTCCAATAAACGCGGGTTTATAAAATAAAGCTAGCCAGTTTAACGTAACGACTATCATAAAGTTATAATATCTACATATCCACGGAAAGTATATCGGCTCCCGAATTTCGGAGTGACGTCTGGCGAGCGGCCAAATGCACCATGTATCAAGGTCGGGACACGAAAGATCTTTCAACTGGGAACGAGGGAATTCATTTCGATAATAGTCATCTTTAGAGAGGAGAGAAGATCAGAAACTGGTGTGACAACGTGTGAACTGTGAGAATTCCATTCAATGTCATGAAATAACGCGTTAATTTGTACATAACTAACTAACTAACCATCACGCCATTTCCCCGTAGGGGTAGGCAGAGAGGATAGAACGCCATACCGCTCTGTCCTGATATACTTCGTTTGCCCTCTACATTCATACATCTTCTCATGCACATACGCCGATTATTCTGACTTTTCACATGTCCGCTTTCAAGTACTTGTCGTACTTGGTCATGCCATGTCTTTCTCGGCCTTCCGCGGCTTCTACATCCAGGCACACTTGCATTTAAACTTCTTTTAGCCGTTGTCGTAAAAGCCCTTTCTTAATTTTGTCTTTAATGCTTATCTCTGCTTTGCACTCTGCTCTAATTTCGACATTTGTACACCTATCATACATAGTCTTACCACACATAGATCGCATTTCAACGGCATTCAGTCTACTTTCATCCTTCTTTTTCCAACACCACGCTTCACTACCATACATAAGGGTTGGTACCAGAACTTCGTTGTGTACTGCCAATTTTGCTTCCTTTAATAAATTTGTACATTATCACGAAAATACATAACTATAATACCCCGTCCCTATTTGCTAGATCTGTGTTTAGTTTCAGTGCCGACATGTCGGCGTTTATTAATTTGTTAAAAGTAGGTTACAATCCTTAATAGAATTAGATGAAATATAAAAACGTACGAAACAGATAACAAAAAAAAACTAGTGTAAGCTTCCAACAAGCATTCACTTTAACAAGGCGTTACCATGAACATTTTCTAAAAATATACGCTTTCTAGGGTTAATTTCACAACATCACTTATTATTAAATTCGACCGGTTAAAGCTCCAGCAATTAGGCCAACACATGAAACGTGTGACGAAGATGTCTAGTGATGACGTAGATGCCTATTGATGACGTAGTGAGTGACATAGTGGGTAACTAGACACCTCAGACACGGAAGTATTTCTCAAGTATAGAATGTAACTTCTCTGAAATTCTTGTTCGAAGAGTTTAAGTGCGGCAGTCGAACATAAAGTTAAAAGCATGATTCTTGTGAATTTCTCATATTATTTACAAGCTACTCAACTAAATATGTATTCAGTGAGGCGAAAAGAAGAAAAGGAAACAACAATACCATCATTTTTGAAAAGGAATATTACAATATGGCTGTAGCTCCTGCATTTTTGAAAAGGAATATTACAATATGGCTGTAGCTCCTGCATTTTTGAAAAGGAATATTACAATATGGCTGTAGCTCCTGCATTTTTTGAAAAGGAGTATTACAATATGGCTGTAGCTCCTGCATTTTTGAAAAGGAGTATTACAATATGGCTGTAGCTCCTGCATTTTTGAAAGGAATATTACAATATGGCTGTAGCTCCTGCATTTTTGAAAAGGAATATTACAATATGGCTGTAGCTCCTACATTTTTGAAAAGGAATATTACAATATGGCTGTAGCTCCTGCATTTTTGAAAAGGAATATTACAATATGGCTGTAGCTCCTGCATTTTTGAAAAGGAATAATACAATATGGCTGTAGCTCCTGCATTTTTGAAAAGGAATATTACAATATGGCAGTAGCTCCTGCATTTTTGAAAAGAAAATATTACAATATCCCGAACGAGTAACCGTAAGAATATTTCATTTTTCTGTAGTGCCAAAAAGCTGTTTTTGAGAGTAAACAGTAAAATGTAAAAGGCTTGTAAACTTAATTTTCTGTGAATGCAGAAAAATAAAGCGAAGAACCACAAAACCATCAGTGCTATCCGTTCGTTAATCGTATAATTAATACGCGAGATACAATCATTTATAAATTTTATTCCGTCACCGATCGCCTATCATATAAAATCTTCAATACAAAAATATGTGGGCCACCAGGATTAGTTACCCTGGTGGTTATGGTTTTATGTGGGTGCACAGAAAGAGAAATGAAAGATACTTACAGTTTTACAGTGCACATTTATTACACAGAATTTAGAAGCAAATACAATGAACTTAACTAATCAAACTACGATTGAAATGGATAATGGAAATGAAAAGTGAATCTAGTTTGCCCACAATTTGGCGGCAAGAAATGCGCAAAAACGACGTCTTGTCACGCAGAAGGTCAGAATATTTCTCAGCTATTGTCCGAGCGTGTTCGGTGTAGCTCGGCTCGTTCGTTTGTCTCGCGTCGCCCGCGTGACGTCATTTCTTCCGCCACAAATACAAAAAGCAAACATAAACTGACTGTATCTTTGTTATTAATGATCCGATTAATAAACGGATGACACCGATGTTTTTGTGATTTTTTGTTTAACTTTTCGGCATTCACAGATAATTTTGGTTTATAAGCCCATTACTGGAAAAAATTCTAACAAACGGAGCGATAAAAGTATGTAAACCGCGATAAAGATATGACTAGGCAGAAGCGATGAACGGGGTTCGGCAAAAAAACCGTGTTTCATAATATTTAGCAAAAGTTAGCGTTTGGAATATCTAACATATGGGCGTGGGACGAGATATAAATAGATCGGATGTGCACGGGAAACGCACTGAGCGATACAAACGACAAAAAAACACGTAGGTTCCCAAACTCATTTGACCCATGGCTCCCCCCTTTCAGACACAAAATTGCACAAGGCCCCCCTGGAAATTTACCTTTTTTAAATTAAATAAAAAAAAAGAAAAATGGTGTAACTTAACAACTTGGGGTGCAGCTGTCAAAATTTCAAAATATTTTTACTCTATGGTTGGTAGACTTATCTCAGAAGCGGGCTAAGCTGTGATTGGTTGGACAAGCCTTCATTTGGTTACGCTTTCATTGGTTACGCCTTCACAAATTTCGCTTTTAAAATCTATTTGATTTTAAATTATTTTATTTAACCTAACCTATCATTAACCTAACTGTATAAATTTCATAACCTATTATTTTATTTAACCTAACCTATCATTAACCTACTGTATAAATTTCATAACCTATTATAAAGGATATTGCTTTTAAATAGCCATTTGATTTAAATTATTTTATTAAACCCAACCTATCTTAACCTAACCTACTTCCCCACTTCGACTCTTTTTCTACATCTTGTCATATCTATGGATTTAGCAATAGACTTAGTCCTCATACAAAGCACCCCAAGTTGTTAAGTTACACCGAAAAATGTAGTGTACTTATTTTTTATACATTTAATTAAAGTGTCATAAATAAGATACGCTAACGACAATGTAAACCGACCATCATAGGCCCATAGCGGTCGATTCATGAACTACATGTGTACGCATATAATTTGAAACATCACAAAATCATGGATGATATTAATTATACGTATGTACATTTAAAATTCTATAAGGTTATACATTTGAGCACCTCATGGCCCCCTGATTGCTTCCCAGGGCTCCCCTACTCCCCCAGAGCCAGAGAAGGCCCCCTCAGGTCTCTCCAGGGCCCCCGGGGGGGGGGCCCACTTTGGGAACCTATGATCATATTTGGAGGTGAATGTGTAAATATGAGTTTTGAATCTGAGCATGACTTTTTTTTTTTTTTTAGATTAACCACCAATTAGTTATTAAAACGCTTTTTAAAATTTTATTTTCTCTATGGATAGTATTAATATGACTAAATAAATTATATTTGATAACAATTTGCAAAAATTTATCGAAAAAATAAATCAACCTTTTGAACTCGATTTTCTCGAAAAGTATGGGTCAAATAAAAAAAATTATGCTACAAAAGCGAATCCAAATATGACGTAGATTCACTGGTTTCCCGCTTGTACATCGAGTTTTGTTACACCATGTATAAAAGCGTTATAGAAAGAATTGAAGATTCACAAAAAACGTGTGAATAAGACCTAGAACTATTGTATACTCCAATAGTAATGTGTTAAAAATTCTTTTTGACATCGTGCAAGCATCTAATGTATACTTGAAAGTGTGGACCGGGATGAAAAGGCTGAATAACAAGCTGAGAGTTGTCTATAACAACGCATACAGACAACTGTTTGGAAGCAAAGGCAAGCATGTGCAGGGAATGTTTAGTGGTACGCGTTTCTCCTTCCTATCTGCCTCCTCCGTCAAAAGATCTGGAGCCTGTGGCAACGCCTATTAGTTACGACAAAAATGGCCCTGTACGATTTCTTGCACGTGAGTCTCGCATTGTTTACAATTTATTTTTGGCCGATTCTGGAAATGTTGGATATAAATGGACCAGGAAACAAAAGCACAATACTGAAATGTTACTAATAACACGCGCCAAGACTTTATATTATTTGAACGATCAAACAAGTCAAATATATTTGAGAATTTTAAAAAAAATTCGATGAGATTGCGAAGCAAAATTTCTGAGTTTGGAATAAAACACCGAGACTAGCGATTCGCGGCCGTACGTCAATCTGTCTAATCAACTATTGTGATTATAATCGAAAATTGTTTAATATGAAATGTAAATAAATACAATTAAATTTGGCAGTTGTTTTAAAACTCCTTTTAATGCCTATCGATAGCGAGAAAGTCATTTTCTCTCAGTTTGGGAACTTTTACAAAGTGTAAAAAGTACCCTCTCTTTGGAAGTAAAAGTTTTCGACTAGATACCGCTCTGATACATGGGTAATACAAATCGAAACAGTTATTCTAAGGTGATTTTTCCATTGTGATTGCGATAACAACTTTCCTTGGATATTCCAAAAGCGTAAGATTTTCTTTTGTTTAATTTTCTTCATATATAAGTTTATAGTATCCGCCTCGTGGAAAAGTGGTAGCGCATTTTTTAATCAGTGAGGTCATAGATTCGCATAGGAGGTTCACATAATCTTTATCAACATGTGATTTTAAAATAAAAAAACTTATGTACATTGATTTTATATGTGTTATACATCAAAATGTACTAGTACTTAAAAGCGTCAGTTCTGATCATCATGAAATAAAAGTTATTTCAAGATACAATACTTGTGTACCAATGTAGTGCCCGATGCACCATTAGGATAAAATGCAATATTAGAACTTAAGAGTTTTACGATTATTTCATTAATGAAATGATGAAACACAATTACATTTGCCACCTGATTCGCGTAATGGGTAGCGAATTGGAATTACCGTTATTGAAGTCCGGGTTCTATTCCAACGAAGATTTAAAATGTTATGTTTACAGAACATGGAAAATATTTTCAATATAATTTTTTATGAAGATATCTTATTTCATGATTTTTTCAAAAGCTATGACTAATACAGTTGATATTTGATACTTAATTTCATGAAGACAAAGTTAATCAGTATTACGATTAGAAAAAAAAAGAAAAAACTATGTCACAGAATATTTGATGTAAAAAGGGCATTAAAATGTATGAGGAGATTCCAGATGATATAAGAAATGAACAAAATGTAAATTTATTTAGGGTTAAATGTAAAAATATATATGTGTGAAAAAATATTAGTGTATTATATTATAGCTAAATTGAAAAATGTATAATGTTAGGATAAGAATAGTTAGAAAAAATTAAGTGTAATGTACATGAAAATAATATTAGTCTATGTAAATTAATAGTAAAAAATACAAAATAATAAAAAAATATATTATGGGAAAAAAAATCAACTTATTAAATTTTTTCAAATAAAAAAAAAAAATTCTACAAAATCAACTCCAAATACAATGTAGATTCACTGGTTTCCCATCGATTGTACATCGAGTTTTGTTACACTCTGTATATTATAATCGAAACGGCAGATAGCACAAAAATTTGAGTGTTTATTTTTTACGGAAACATTCGCGTTTGCTGGTTTCTTTAACGATTTAAGACCAACTAACTAACTAACTAACCATCACGCATTTCTTCCGAAGGGGTAGGCAGAGAGGATAGAACGCCACACCACTCTGTCCTGGCATACTTCTCTTGCTTCCTCCACATTCATACATCTTCTCATGCACTCTTTTCTACTACTGCTACTACTAATTTTCCTTATCCGCACGCAATGGTGCATAGGGCATCGCATCGGTACACCGAGTGCAGAGTAAGACAACTCCGGTAAAAACAGAGATAAAATAATTACGTTTTCACTACTTCCAATCCAAATATGCTTATTTAAACGATAAATCACATTGAACCCAGTAGCTCAAACACAGATAACTATCGACGTAGTTAAAAGCGTGCTATTCACGTGCTATTGCTAACGATTTGAGCGATCACAGTGACATTCGTTCGATACCGTGGTATCGATAGCCGAACATAGCCGATCTGAGCTGAGCGGGGCCGATGCAAGCTATAACGCGGCCTTACGTCAAACGTCAAATCATCGCGCTTGTCGGATTTTTTATTATGTCGACTGCTTTTCTCAATATTTGGCTTGCCGAAAACCGACTAAATTATAATAAAGATTGAATGAAGATTTGTGCGAATAAGATATATCTCGGGAAATGGCTCGCGACTAGTATGCGCTCGTTTAATAATCCCGATCGATAACTTTTAACGCGTGTTCCATTGTGATCGCGAAAACGTTAAACATCCATGGGTAAGAAATCGTTATCACGTCGCTTATTACCGAGTCGGTACTGATCTGTGATCGAGCAACAGGCGATCCACTAAAGCACGGCCGAATGTTAATTTCTTCTGCGGTCCTTCGAATCGGTTAATCGATCTAGCGTTTTGAGACTTTTAGAGTTAAATAACGTACCACGTTAGCGCGCCATTGAAGACGAAGGTGTACTGTGTACAGCAGAGAATGGCCGGTGATTTGTATGAAATATCAGATACACACTGTTTGGGTGGCTTCAAAGGGAATCGGGTAGCGGGAAACGCCGTCGGATTAACCATTAACCCCAATTACTGATATCACATGGAAGCTGGCATTCCAATAGCCCATGCGCTCTGTAGCTGCAAGACAACCTGGATTCTAGACTCTATCAGTAGAATTAGTATGTCACTTGTATCGCGTTTTTAGTAAAATAGTTTTAACTTAATTTGTACGTGGGTGAAGCTGAGTTCCAACCGTCCATGCGCTTTGTAGCTGCAAGACGAATTGGAGTTCAGTACTTCGCCTACGTATAGATTTTATATCGTTTCTTAAATATTCGTTGTCAAGATCCTTCATTCATAAATTGAGAATGGAATTGTGGTAGAACCGAGTTGTGGTCTAGTGGTAGATTCGAGGATTCCGGACTAGAATCTCTAGGTTCGAATCCCACTTCACTACAACTTGTTTCCTGCTTTCTGGCACAGTTATTTCCGACTTTTTGAAAGCAGCTCCAAAATTGAAATATTTGAGTATATCAAAAGAACTAAAATATTTCTTTTTAAAAAATAAATAATTAAGAATATCGAATGTACACAGCGCCCTTGAGGTGATTTCTCACAAAAATGGCGCTTAATAAATTATCCTTATAATAATTAGCATTATCGACAAAATTAAGAAAGGTCTTTTACGTTGGTTCGGTCATGTAGAGCGAATGGATGATGAAAGAACGGCTAAAAAAATATATGATGCGACTGTGCCTGGATGTAGAAGTCGAGGAAGGCCGAGAAAGACATGGCATGATCAAGTAAAACAAGTGCTTGAAAGTGGGCATGTAAGAAGTCGGAATAATCGACGTGCGTGCATGAGAAGATGTATGAATGTGGAGGAAGCAAGAGAAGTATGCCAGGACAGAGTGGTGTGGCGTTCTATCCTCTCTGCCTACCCCTTCGGGGAAATGGCGTGATGGTTAGTTAGTTAGTTAGTTATAATTACGTTTTCACCACTTCCAAAACAAATATGTTTATTCAAACGATAAAATCACATTGATCCACTTAAGCACGACCGAATGTCACTTTTTTTTTGCGGTCCTTCGAATCGGTTAATCGATCTAGCGTTTCGAGACGTTAAGAGTTAAATAACGTACCACGTTAGCGCGCCATTGAAGACGAAGGTGTACTGTGTACAGCACAGAATGGCCGGTGATTTGTATGAAATATCAGATACACACTGTTTGGGTGGCTTCAAAGGGAATCGGGTAGCGGGAAGCGCGGTCGGATTCCGCGAACTCGGTCGCCAGTAACACGGCGCACACACGAGGCGCTTTGAAAGCGTTTTAAAATGACCCAAAATACTTTTCCATGTAAATAAAAAAACTAACTAACCAACCGTCACGCCGTTTTTTCCCCGTAGGGGTAGGCAGAGAGGATAGAACGCCACACCTCTCCGTCCTGACATACTTCATTTGAAGCACATAACAACAAGGGCGGAAGCGTCCACTTTCTTCAATTGTTGGCAATCACGAAAAAACGTTTGTTTAGTTTTGCAATTCTGCAGTTTTTGTATTGGACACTGCCGTTTTTGTTTCAACAACAAAACTTTAAATCTAAAATTAAATGGATTAATGCCGTTTTTTTTGACAAACAAATATTCTATGGAGAAAATACATAACTTTCCAAAAAAAAAAACTGCATATTTAACTCATTTTCGACTGCAGGCGGACACTTCCGCCTTTGTTGCTATATGCCTCATTTGCTTCCTCTACATTCATACATCTTCTCAAGCGCATGCGCCGATCATTGATTTATTAATACACTTAGATTTTAACTGAACCCAAAAAATGAATGACACTCAACTGCGCCAAAACCTCCAACTCCGCCAGAAAGGCAGATCTTTAAATGGCGCCGATCATTCAATATTGTACAGTTTTCCCTTTAAACGGGACAGTTTGCAAACTGTCCCCAATAGAGTCCTTATAACGCTCCACATAAGGAGAGGATACGTCACGCTGAAAATGATGACGACATGGCGTTTCAAAACGCCCGGAAAGCGCCCCGTGTGTGGCCTGCGGCGCGATTCTCGGCTCTGCGGTTTGGGCGGGAAGTGCGACGATTGGTCGGCAAGCGATATCACCAACGGAGGAAGCTATACGTAAACAAGCGATAAACATGATACGAATGTATTTTATTTTAACATATTACATCAATTTTAAACTATGTAATCAAGTGTGACTTAGTGGGTCATGCGACATTTTGTGTGTACGTAAGAACCTCATAAAACAATATGTTTAGGTATATTATGTTCACAACATTTCGCCCACAGCTTGAATACTGCCACTTCTATTGGTCCCCATGAAAAATTTAAATAGCATAGTATTTTCAACGTTAAAAAAAAATTCTTTAAACAAGTTGATAAAAATTTCATCCATGCGTATCCCTAATTAATGATCGAACTCATGTATTAGTTTCACTACTACCTTGAATTACTCCTCACTTAGAAGAAATATACCAATGGGGATTCAGGGTTTTGCTTTGGTACAAATGCAGTAAGTCTTCATTATTGGTTCACCGAAGGAGATGATCAATCTTACTTACGGTTCAGTGCTTGTCCCTTCCATTAAATATGAAATAGTTTTTATGTGAAGATTAGGCCTTTTTAATTAATTTCGATGTTTCAATTCATAAGTAAAGTTAAAACACCATTCACAGATAAATATTTACATATGATTCCTCGGGAATCGAAACCGCGACCTCATGCGCGGCATTAAATTCGCTCAGGTATTATAATATACAGCAAAGCTTTTTCCGGATAGTCATGGTTAACGACCTCGTAGATGGTTTTTACCTAGCTTTGCACATATGCAAGATCGCAATTTCGCCGAAGGCTTACGAATGCTATTTGACAATCCTTAAAAAACTATGATAAAACATACTATTTGAATGCAGCTTAAATGCCGTTACAAGCGGAAATAGAGTCCAGAATAACTTGCTAAATATAATATAATAGTAAGAAAAAAATATTTATCATTTATGGCGGTATCAGATGAATAGGGCTTGCTAAATAAATAAAAATGGGGAATAAAACTATTCATTTGAGTACGTAAAGTTGGCCAGCAATAGACCCACAATGACAGGTAAATGATAATTAAAATTATAACGAATAAAACTATACTAAATTTGAATGCAGCCTTAAATGCGTTTCAACCAAGAGTTTCTCCAGAATCTGCTAAATTATATAAAAATTAAAGAATAAAACTATACTAATTTGAATGCAGCTTAAATGCCGTTTCAACCAGAAATAGACCCCAGAATAACCTGGTAAATATAATAAAAATACTAAGAATAAAACGATACTAATTTGAATGCAGCTTAAAAGCTGTATCAACCAGAAAAAGAGTCTAAGAAAGCTTAAACTTGCTAATATCTAGAAAACTTTTATAAAACTATGAATTTTATTGAGAGATATTTTAGTCATAGTTTGAATGAAGGTATGTGTATAGGTTAATGAGTATACTTTCTTACACCTTTTCGTATATCAGTATAAAATCTTCGAATCAGAAGTCAATTGAGGCATGTCGCTTATAGATTATGCTTTTTGAGAATACTTATTTTAAGGTGGAGAAAAAAATTCAGGAGGTAAACTACATTTGCGGTTCCGAGATTAGCTCCGTGTTTATTAAACAAAGAATTTATTAAGCGGCTTAAGAGAAATTATCGTTGATGCACGTCAAATTCTAGATTTCAATCTAAAGTATTTATGGCTAATGGGACCATAGTTTAATTTACAAAATAACCAGGAATTGTAGGATAATTTTAGCTAAAATGAATGCAAAATGATGCCAAAAAACACCAATCTACATAGATTTTCAGTAAAGAACCAAAAGTGGAATTCGTGAAAAAAATTATCTCAACGCTTAAAAAAAAAACTTGTCAAATTGTGATAATTTATTTTCAAATAAAGCTAATGAAAGCCAAATTTCGCAATATCCATCATAGTAAGGAGGACTTCGAATTAATTTTTGACCTTTGACAGAGATTTTTAAAAGCACAAATATAATTAAAGTGTTTAAAAAGATTAATCGCAAGTTGCAGTGACGTCATGATCCATACGTAGTCCTAGCACCCAAAAAAAAAAAAGTAAATTAGCTCGAAAAACTGTCCAATTAAATGGCAGATTTTTTCGGTATCAAAAAGTAACTGTGGAAATCGATGCCAAAATTAATTACGAAGAATGTTTTTAATTTGACTTTTTTGTACAATAGAGTTGTGGATCATCTGGCGGATTTTATGCCTAAATTGGCAAATTTTCTTCCAACCAACCAGATGTTTCTGAGAAGACTGAATATTTAAAGATACAATTATTGAAATTGCGATCTCGTCAGGCGAATGTGTGGGTAAGACTATGTAAGATAGGTTGTACAAATTTCGAAATTAGAGCAGAGTGCAAGGCTGAGATAAGCATTATCGACAAAAATTAAGAAAGGGCTTTTACGAATGTATTTGGGTCAGTTGAGCGAATGAGTGATGGGAAAGAACGGCTAACAGAAGTTTAAATGCAAGTGCGCCTGGATTAGAAGCCAGGAAGGCGAGAGACAGACATGGCAAATGACCAAGTACTAGGTCAGTACTGGAAAAGTGGCTGTTAAAAAGACGGATATAATCGCGAATGTGCATGAGAAGATGGTATGAATGTAGAGGAAGGCAAATGAAGTATGTTCAGGACACAGTGGTATGGCGTTACTATCTCTCTGCTATACCCCTACGTGTAAATGGCGGTGATTGGTATAGTTGGTTTAAATATTATATGAATTGTGTTATATGAAAATTCTCAAAAAATTTTCAATTTGGAGCAAAGTTTCTCTTTCACAGTCGGAAAAATAACTGTGCCGTAGAAAGTATGAATACAATATTGTGGTGGTGCGGTCCTACGAGACCAAAGGTTTTCATAGGTGGATTTTTAATAGTATCAACTGAAAATAAAAAGTTGTCAGAAATACCTAAAACCAAAGTTATTCTGGTGATTTAGGCGTCTCAAAAACAGTATCGATATTATCATAACAAGATATTATGAAGAAAGATTGGCACCGTAGCCAAATAATTCAGTGAAAGCATTTTTCTCTAACGAAACACCCACTGTTCGTTACGGATTCGTGTTTTGTGTTCGCTCTGACTAGAACGATTGTTTGACTTGGGAGCATAGCCGATCAAAGTAACTGTTAATCTTCAAATGAAGATTCGAAAAAATTAGTTTAAGAGCTAAGTTAAAGCTTAAACGCCCCCCCCCTTTTATTATTTTTATTAATGATTTTGGGGGTATAAAAAAAAAAGCTAATAAGAAAGCATAATTAGATAAATACATAATAATAATAAATATTATTTATAGATTACATTATCACATTTAATATATATCACAATAAATGGTTATGGGCGACTCAATCAGTAGAGACCCATTGCCACTGAATCTGGCCCGACTCACCTAGACAATACCCCGTGTCGAGTCAGGGCATTGTAGTAATTATAACATAACAACATTGTAGTACTAAACATAATTGAAATGTTTACATAATATGGTTCTCATCCCGATAACACGAATAAAACTTTAAAAAAGTTTTTAAATATTTTTTTAAGTAATTTTTTTTACAATTTCCCAAAGATAAAAAAACCCCAAAGGGTCAAAAATTTGTTTTCAAAATTTTTAGAATTTTTGTTTTAAAAAAAAAAAACAAAAAAAATTTTAATTTTGGAAAACCCCCCCC
>JAGVSP010003773.1:0-58193 GCA_022494985.1 Micrasema minimum
TTATTTTTGTTGATATTAGATAATTTTATAATGAAAATATGTTTTTAAATTAATTGAATTCGATAAATTGCATGTTTTAGCACTGACACAAAATGCAACAACGCATTACGCGCATTTAGTAATTTACCTAATTTATATCATCCATAAAAATGGCAATTTAGCAAAATAATATTTTTGAAGTCTGTTAATTACAATTAAAATTATAAGAAAACACGTAAAACATGAATTTACTTAACAAATTAATTAAAAACTTGAAGCTTTTTCAGTAACAACTCGGATCTGTTTAATTTACATAATTAAAGTGGTGTTCAGGGCTGAAGTTCCAAAACGTTGTATTTATTTAAAAAGTTATGTTGAATTTAAAAGCTGTATATTTCAAAATATAAAGGAACTTATAACTGTAGGTAAATTTCAAAGTCCTCCCTAGTCAAGTCCACGTCCCGCAGCTCTGACGCAAACTGCCGGCGAATTGTCAACAGTGGACGCTTAGGACGCCGAGAACCTGACGTAAAGACCCTCTAAGACACCTATTGTTAAAACTCATAAGTCTGCTATTTTGGGCCCTGGCTTGGTGCCATGATTCGCAGCCGTAGAGGAGAACAGGTGTGATGCAGACGTTATAAAGGAGGCATCTTGTTTTAACCGAGTCAACATCCGATCTCCAGACAGCTTTCGTTGAATGTGGCGCCCGCTACTCCAAGCCGCACTCCCAGTTATTTCTGAACTCTGCATACATTGGGTTAGTTAATTTTCATTTCTGATTTATACAAAGCCCCGAAGAAGAAGAAGTAAGAATAAGTAGTAAACAAAGTGTGTTTTATTTCATAATCATTAGGTCCAATATGTAACTAACTAACTAACTAACTAACTATCACGCCATTTCCCCGAAGGGGTAGGCAGAGAGGATAGAACGCCACACCACTCTGTCCTGGCATACTTCTCTTGCTTCCTCCACATTCATACATCTTCTCATGCACGCACGTCGATTATTCCGACTTTTTACATGCCCACTTTCAAGCACTTGTTTTACTTGATCATGCCATGTCTTTCTCGGCCTTCCTCGACTTCTAAGTCCAGGCACAGTCGCATCATATATTTTTTTAGCCGTTCTTTCATCATCCATTCGCTCTACATGACCGAACCATCGTAAAAGACCTTTCTTAATTTTGTCGATAATGCTTATCTCAGCCTTGCACTCTGCTCTAATTTCGACATTTGTACACTTATCATAGTCTTACCACATATTCGCCTAAGAGTTCACATTTCAACTGCATTCAGTCTACTTTCATCCTTCTTTTTCCAACACCACGCTTCACTACCATACATAAGGGTTGGTACCAGAACTCTATTATGAACTGCCAATTTAGCCTCTTTTGATAAGCACTTATTAGATACGACCGACTTTAAGGCACCATTAACTCTGTTACCGGCACTAACCCAAATATGTATGTATTTAAAAAAACTTAACTACCGAAAACGGTTTTCATAAAATAGTGAGCCATTAACGGATCGCCCCTTAAATATTTTACAAATATAAATGTAACCTTTTAGTTTTCAAATGTACTAAAAAAATATAAATATTTTGTAAAGGATAACTCCGTGTAACAAAGTGACAAGCGAATACAAAATGTAAGAGAAATTCTGTCAATAAAATGTAACAAAAATATTATTCAATGTTACAGAATAAAATATGTACAAGTGATTGTCACATTTTACGAAAACGTGATTCCAATTGGCGTTTATTTTGCAGAAAGAAATAAATTTACGAGTATGTTCTAGAATTTCTAATCACGAGTTCTTCTCTTTTAGGTGGAGTAAGTTTAGTATAATATATATCATGTTGTATAATTCTCTTATTGTAAACTATTATAAAATGTATTATGTGCTTATTTTTATAAATAAAGCTATTTAAAAAATAAAAATAAAATGTTTGATTTGTATGTATTATTTACTTTTTTTATTTATCCATTATTTTTATTTCTATTTGAACCAGAGAATTTGAATGGTTTGCAGATTAATTAATGTAGGAAAAATAAAAATTGGTTTTAGGAGAAAAATGTCCGACTCGTAGCATAATGGTAGCGCATTTGGTTACCGTGCATGAGGTGGCGGGTTCGATTCCCGTAGGGGGTCAATATGAAATATTTAGTTATATGTGATTTTCATATTAATATTTCATGTGTGATACCTTGGACTGAAAGCGTAAGATTGATCATCTTACCTTCATGTAATAAACGATTAAGATACACTGCACTTCGTGTTCTAACGCGAGTGCACCATTATTATGTTACATTTACCATAAAACTAGTATTTGAAAACCACCCAAAATTAAAATATTATAGTATACACCGTGTTTCACGATGAGACCGCGAAACTCCGGAGAGTGATTATTTATGATATCCTGAGAAAAAAATCCTTTTTAAATCAATTTTAATTTCTTAAAAAAAATGAATGAAAATTGACATGTGTAATACTGACTTACATTTTTGTACTGGAAATCACATATTTTTGAAACATAGACCAAAGGTTTAGATTCGAAATTTGAATGTTGTGGGTACGGTGACCGTGGCGGGCCCCCCGCTGCCCCACCCAGCGCCCCCACCAGTACCACACCAATACTACACTTCAAACAGAAGCCTTTTTTTTATTTTTTCTCAGAATACCATGAACAATCACCCTCCGGAGTTTCGCGGTCTCATCGTGAAACACGGTGTATAATGAAGGATTATAATGAAGGATTTGAAAGTTGTAGTGGAGTGAAATTAGTATTAAATTTCATATAAAGCTTCATTAAATATTTGCACGATTGCTAGCAATACATTGCCAAAAGATTTTAAGCTGCACTCGTAAATACAGCCTTAATAGAGAGTTTTCATTACATTTTATTAAAATTCTGTTACATCAGTGAAAGTTAAAGTTAGTACCAATTGCAAAATAAAATCCTAGTAAATAATAAACCATAACAAAATATTCGAAAAACAATCAGCTATATTGCGTGTAATCTGACTCAGTTATGTGATTGAAATATTTTGGTTGTGTTAAACTTACTAGGTAAATTGTGAATTTAACAAAACAAACGGCTCCAGTTATTATGGATTACAAAATTAATTAAGGGAGGAATTTATGTAGATTACTTAATCTAAAATCAGGAGAGGGAAATGGATTCTCATTGAACGAGTAATCATTGTTGTTTTATGGTTCAGAAAATACAAGAAACAATTGAAACAAATTAATGGATTATTGTTTTTGAATCTTGAAAATTCATATACAAATTTGGCCTGCTTAAAAATACACCGTGTAACAAAACTCGATGGACAAGCGGGAAACCAGTAAATCTACATCATATTTGTAGTCGATTTCGTAAAATAATATTTTTTTATTTGACCCATAGTTTTCGAGAAAATTCAGTAGGTACAAAGCTGACTTTTTTTTCGATAATCAATCTGAGAATATTTTTTTAAAATTAAAAGTCATATTACACATCATCATCATCATCATCATCATCACACCATATCCGCTCCCTATTGTAACGTGGAGGATGAGAGACTTACCTGATTAGCTCTTTATCCCCCGCGCTCACCAGCTTCGCTCAGTCAGTTCGAGAGAGACTCACAAAATTTATAAATATTACCAGAGTACATGGGGATTATAAGACCACAGGTTTCAGAATGTAAATAAAAAACAGATTTATAGAATTTCAGTGTGTATAAATATATATAAGGTAAGTTTGACAAGATGCTTTTGTTTGTGTGAGGCACGGTAAGAATATATAGGTAATAAATTTAGTCAGTGATATAGTAAAAGAATAGAACAACAAATATTACAAACTTAAGTATAAATCCACATCAGTCAGAACCATTCATACTTAAACTTATAAAATAATGATGCGTAGAGTATTGATGATCGTTGCAGTGGTAAATAATATAAAATGCAGTGAAAGAGTATTGAAATGAATAAAGTATTTTAGGTTATAAGCTGCATCTTGCGAATTTACAGTAGTTTGAAGAAATGAAGAATCCAGATATAGTTATTGTGCATTTTCCATCATCAGGGAATGCACGCTATGATAGTTAATAAATCTTTCCAATAAAGCATCTTGGTTGGTAAAATGTCACATGTGGCCAGCATTTCAATCACATGTGACAAGCAGATTACGGATGCAATCTGTGTTATTTAAAAGCACCAATGGGCCTGGGACCACGGCAGATAACTCCTAAACATCGATCCGTGTTTAGGGTCATCTAAATTTCCAATATTATGTCAAATATTTTCACTCCGAAGAGTATTGGATAAAAGGATAGAAAAGGAGGGAGTTTGACCTGAAAAAGTTAGAGAAACGATGCTGTAGTGCGCAGTTTGATTTTGGGATTGAAGTTAATTATAAGATACGAAAGCACTTACGGTTTACGCCATTATTCCCTCGTTAATTTGTGCCGGCTAGGCTGGAATATGAAGATGAGGTTGTCGTTCGCCATGACACCTTTTGCAAAAAGAAAGCAGAGAGAAACTACGCGGAATGACGCTTCGCTTACCATAGAGCAAATTTCTGTGGTAGCGAAATAAGTCAGAATAAAGGGGTCAAAAGTTAAATTTCTGTCCTAACTTGTTAAATCATCTAATTGAAACACGATTTAAAGTCGGATCAGAATTAGGAGTGTTATTTTTTCACAATAGACGTGAGAATAACATGACACTATGTGGAGCATATGGATTCCACAAACTGCTCCAGGCCAAGAGATCGAGCGCCAGCTCCCGTGCATCCTCCCAAGTCAAGCCCATGTCCCGCAGCTCCAACGCAAACTGTCGGCGAATTGTCAACAGTGGACGTCCAGGACGCCGAGAACGTGATGCCTTGTAAAATGGGCAAGCATTGTTAAGGCTCGCAGGAGGCGTGCGAAGGGGGATAAGAAACGTGAAGAAGAAAGGGATTTCTTATTAATTTCATAGCAAGAGCATTCTTTAATTTTTTAATTTTTCTCCTATTTATACGCTGCATTCCATAACAACGTTATTTTAAAACTAATCCCTTGAAATCCTGTCGCGCGGGTTGTAAATTCTCATCGTTTTTAATGAAAATCGGTCCATGGCTCTAACACCCCTCCACATAAACGTTCACAGCTATTATCCTTAGCCATCTAAAGGCTAATGTATAAAGTGGCTTTCAGGACAGGGGATAAAACGCCATTTGACAAATTACGACCGTTAGATGTATGCTTCTTATTTATCATTTTCTCGCCTTTTCTTCAAAAATCGTAGTAAGAAATGTGAAGGACGAAAATACGTTTTAAACGTTATGCTCCTTTAAGTCATGTAACAGAGCGAGCTTATTGCTATATACACGGTGTAACTTAACCCGTAGTACAACCCGAAAACTGGCGAATCTACATCATATTTGGAGTCGAATGTGAAATATGACTTTTTAATCTGAGCTTGAAAAATTTTTTTTTTTCATCTTATAAGAGCTTTCATAAGTACCGCAGATTAAGTAAAATTGCACAAATTCTTATTTAAATGCGGTATTTTTATTTGTGTTATTTACGAAAAGTTTTATTTTGACTAAATATTTGATAAAAAATTGCAAAAAAAAATATCGAAAAAAAATCTATTTCATTTTATATCCCTACAGAGATGAGAAAGAATTTTTTCAAATTCAGGATTATGGATATTCGAGCGTTTACAGGGTTTTATGACCTGTCATTGGCTGGGTTAAGTGGCCACTTTACGTACTACAACATTCCCCATTCCGCTTATTAGCGAATATCCTCACTAGGTAACATTTTTGATTTTGTACATACATATGTTACGAATCGAGAATTATCGAGTTGAAAGCTTCATCTATGCATTGATTTTGAAGTTAAGTATTTATTAGCAAAATAGTTATATTTACTAGCAAAAATCTACTTCGTATTCAATTTTCTCCAAAACTATGGGTCAAACAAAAAAAAATTGTACAAAGACTCCAAATATGACGTAGATTCGAAAATAAAAACTAATCAGAATAACAATGGATTTATTATTTCAGAAAATTTTATCTGTGTTTTTCTTTTCTTGTAATATTATGAACAAACGGAATATATGAATGTTTTAGAAAGTGCGATATTCATACAATTTACGAGTTTGCCATAATTCATAATAAAACAAAGACGAGATCATTAGGTCAATAAAATATATTTACGATATGGAGACCGTATGCCAGTAGTGGACTAAAAAAGCTAACGTAGGCACATAATAGGGGCTTTGGCAAACAATACAGGAGTTAACACAAACATGTATTATTTTATTTCATGTATTTATTTACTTTTACATTTATATACAGAGTTATACAACAACGTAGTGATCCTCAAATGGGGTTTTTAGAGCCTTAAGAGGACACACTGCCACGTGACCTGCGGCCGCTTCTCCATACAACCGTATTCCTCGATTTTCTCCCAGGAATTCACCACTAGAGGAATAATTTCTCACTAGCGCGATCTTATTTTTTAAATGATTTATTTATTTCCTTTAAAAATACATATTTAAAAAAAACAGTTGGTAGGTATAAAGGTGAATAATAAGACTTGCAAACATTTAAATTAATTTTTTGACTTAAACTGACATTTAAATAGTTTTTTTGACTTAAACTGACATTTAAATCATTTTTTGACTTAAACTGACATTTAAATCATTTTTTGACTTTAACTGACATTTAAATCAGTTTTTGACTTAATTAAATCGTTTTTTGACTTAAACTGACATTTAAATCATTTTTTTACTTAAACTGACATTTAAATCATTTTTTGACTAGAATGCTTTTCAGACATTTTCCATATTGTATTTAATTTGATTTCGAACCTCTGGTGTACTATTGTATACACGTCAAAGGGTAGATTAAAGCAAACAATATTCTACACATAAATTCACTCAAATCACGTTCAGGATATTTTTCATGCTCACATTTAACGAGTTCTTAGTGCCGTGAAAATTTTCAGGTTCGAAGGAAATATATTCAAACGTATTTCGAAAACAAAACAGGTCGTTATTCTTATTCAATTCGGATTAAATATTTATTTTTTTTCTGCTTTTTGCTGTGTAAGATATTCAGTATTTTATTCTGGCAGCTTTTTGATCAAAACTTTTAAAATTTAATGACTAGAATAGAAACAGGGAGTTAAAAAATTGAGACATAAAATGTAATCATTTCGAACTAACATCTTCACGATAGAATATTCTAAAAGAAATATCATAGAGTGTACGATGGAGAATAAAAATATACATCGCATGCTTAATGGAATACTAAACCATTAGTACATAGGTCAGAATTGAGTTTATTTATTGATTTATTTATAGGAAAACTAACAGTCAAATAATCATTATAATAAAAACATTAAAAGAAAACAGAGTAGATTAGAGGTTTTCACAGGTAGTTACGTACAGAGACAGGCTTCTGTGAGCGCCATCATCTGATCAATGCTTAATCAAACATCAAAAAATACAAGCAATTGGGTGTTTCCCGATAGCATGAATATCCTTGAAAACGTTATAAATATTTAAAGTATATTTTTACAATTCCAACGATATAAAACACAATGATCAAAAATGTTGTTTTCATTTATATATGTATGTTTTAAAACACGAAATTACGAGTGACTTTTAACGCCCGTTATTGGCTAATGACGTCATACCCGTCCATTATAAAAGGCGGGAAATTCATTACGAAGTCAGCGCCCATATTGATGTGACGTCACACCGCATGCGCGCCAAATGAAAGATTTTTGCGAGCGATTTGAAAAAGCGCTATTTCAAACCGAGCTAGAAAATTTCATATGACATCCTAAAAAAAAATTAAAAAATCCCTTGATATTGTAATTTTTCAATCAGTTTTTTTAAATAAAAAATAGAAAATCTGAAAGACCCCAATTACGATTAATTATTAATAATTAACTCAATGTTTGTAGCACTCACTTTGTAGTTTTCCATAATTATGAAATTAAACAACTTTTTAGTTTAGAACAAAAGTTAATTAATTTCATAGTATCAATTTATATGCGTCAATAAGTAGGATGTCTTCTCATAACAAAACCTTTTTTAGCAATGTCCCAAAAATGGTGCTTTTTTAGTTAAGTCAGTATTACATTAAGCATGCGATGTAAAATGGACAGATTTTCATTAAAAACATGTAATTACTTTTTATTATCTATAATAACAGAACAAAACATAAGCTATCAGAATTAACACAAAAATTATAAATAAATAAACATAAGCTGTTAATATTAAGATTAATAAGGGTTGATTGGAAAAAAATTTGAAACAAAGCCAGAATCCCGTTATTAAAAATTATAATCATTGTTTAAGCTTGTAAAAAGTTTAAAAAAAAAAAATTAATGGGACAAAAAAGTGAAAAAAAACTTTATTTCAATTTTACTAGTAAAACCTAGTACGTGCAAAAAATTATCAATACTCATTTCAATAGAATTTATTAAAAAATAACAGTGGTAAGTGGTGAAGTAAAGTAAAATTTTACATTTTGTTTAAATAAACTTTAGGAACCGGAAGCTGGCCCTGGGAAGGCCTCGCGGGCGGAAATAAGGCTAAGCCTTTCATAAAGTAAAAACATTAAAATGTACTTCCGGGGATCTCCCTTCAGAAACTCGCAAAGGAATCGAAAACTCCGTTATGCGTTACTGAATGTGTATATTCTTAAAAGATTGATTTTGCATATTTGATGACCGAAATATGCCTGGAAAATTCAATTTTGAAAATCCCTATGCATTAATACATACATTTATTTGAACAAGATTAAATTACTTACAATTGAAATTTCAAAGATGCACAGTAAAAAACAGGCCAAGAATTAGAAAAATTGTTAAAACAATATTTAAAATAACATTTTGCGGTCACATTTAACGTGCGTCGTTAACTTGAATACAAGTAATACGAATAGGTATGGCTTAAAATAACATTTTGCGGTCACATTTAGTGTGCGTCGTTAACTTGATTACATGTAATAAGAATAGGTATGGCTTAAAATAACATTTTGCGGTCACATTTAGTGTGCGTCGTTAACTTGAATACATGTAATAAGAAGAGTTATGGCTTAAAATAACATTTTGCGGTCACATTTAGTGTGCTTCGTTAACTTGATCACATGTAATAAAAATAGTTTTTTAGACATGTAATAGAACTTTTTTTTATAGCTTTTGGTACGCTCCTTGAAAAGAAATACGCAATTTATAAAATCACTTATGATATAATACAGATCAATTGGTTCTATGGGTTTATGTGTTTTTACAATCAACAGCAAAATAATGTAATTATTGATAAGTACACAAATATTTTTTCTCAAATCCTATGATAAATGTTCTGAGAGAAGCTGTTTGTGGCGGTGGAAAGGAAAAAGTTACGAATGTAGGTGTCATAATATATGTTGGTAAGGCTTTTACTAACGAGTACGATTTCTGACACCTTAAGTGTCAGAATTCAGAACTCTAGTAGGATTTAAGTATCAATTTAGTATTAACATACCATTACACACCGCGAGATACATCAACAATCTACATACCTGGAAGCCATTATATAAGAATTTGAAATAGAGAAAATCAGGGTGTATTAGTAACTGAAAACAATCGGAAAACCAAAAATGGTCTTATGTGAGTCTAAAATTAAATATGTTTACATTTCTATTATTTTGTGTAGCGTAATATTATGTAAACAGGGTGTAACAAAACTCGATGGACAAGCGGGAAACCAGTGAATCTACATAACATTTAGAGTCGATTTTGTAGAAAAAATTATTTTGATGTGACCCATAGTTTTCGAGAAAATTGAGTACGAAGTTTTTGTAAACTTTTATCTAATAGTATGTATTTAGTTAAATTAATACTATCCATAAATATAAAAAACAGCATTTTAGTATGAATTTGTGCAATTGTACTTAATCTGCAGTGATGCATGAAAGCTCTTAAGAGAAGAAAAAAAATAATTTTCAAGCTTAGATTCAAAAGTCACGTCACACACTCGACTCCAAATATAATGTAGATTCACCAGTTTTCGGGTTGTACCACGAGTTTTGTTCCACCGTGTATATTACGCATTAGATAAACAACTAAGTTATTACTAAATTTAGTTCATTAAATAAGCTTCAGGCAAGCTTTACATAATATTATACAGGAAATCACAAAAGAAAATTCTTATTTAAGGCTTATAATAATGTGTAGTAAAGTAAAGTATTACGAATAATGTATTTCAAACCAATGAGGGAAAGCATAAAAGTGTTTAAATTTTCCTCGAAAACCATAACCAATATTTAAAGAGAGAAGAAATCTTTTAAACCATCAAATCCTATCAGAAAAAATGTATTTTTGATCGGTTTTTTATCGTCCTCTTTGCGTTCCCCTCAGTGCCTTGAAACGAAACAAAATAATTGATGACACGTAAGAGGATTTGAGGAAATATCACTAAAATGTAAATGGAACATCGCATTGAAAGGGATATGTGATATATTATTAAACAAACAAAAAATAAAACAAAGAGAAGCTCACAATGAAAATTGTATTTTTTATTTCGTAAATGTTAACCTATGCCACTTTATGTACATGCGATCTTAGCTTTTATGAAATAGATACGGGAAGTCTTTTTAGGAACACTCATTTTACGGATGTTATTGAAATGATTTTCTACTAATTAACTAACCATCTTGTCATTTCACCGAAGGGATACGCAGAGAGGAAAGAACGCCACACGTCTGCTTCCTCCACATTTATACATCTTCTCATGCACACACGCCGATTATTCCGACATTTCACATGACCACTTTCAAATATTTGTTGTTCCTCATCATGCCATGTCTTCACGCCTTTTAGCCGTTCTTTTATCATTCATTCGCTCTACATGACCGAACCGTCGTAAAAGAGCTTTCTTGATTTTACAAAGCTGGTTAATTTTGAAAACCAGAAAAAAAAGAACCATATTTTATTTTTCTATCTTTCTTTTACTTTAAAAATTTAAACCCCCGTTTTGGAGCCACATTTTGTTAACACAATTTTTTTCTAGCCTGTAAATTCCTCATGAAGAAAAATAAATGTATATGTAAACGTGTGGTGGTCCAGTGGGTAGCGTCGCGGTCTCTGAGTCCAGAGATCGTCGGTTCGAATCTACACTTCGACACGACTTGATTCCTATTTTCAAGTACAAGCCGCTTAGGCTTTATTGAAAATAGTATTTACAAATTGAAATATGTGCAAATATCATAAGATTGCATAGATTTATTTTTACAATTTAAAAAAAAAAATGTTTGGACACACAAAATTATTGTGAACTTTGTTACCGATTCTTAATTAAATACGAGAACTTTGTGAGCTTTTTAAGTATATATTAGGCTTTGATTCAGAATAAAATAAATGAATTAAACATTGCTGATATGTTTTCACCCAATTAAGGCCTTAAAATACAAAAAAGACCAACAAATTTACATAATAACACAAAATTTCTGCCCTATGATTTCTGTTCTTGGCAGAAATTTGTAGGGTTTTAGTTTACCCGACTTGAATCCTTAATTAAACTGTTGAAAACCTTTCGTTTGTAACATGCTTTTATTAAAATAAATAGTATTGAATGTGATGATTGCTAGAATAAAGAGGGCATACAAATAAGGCCTCCTGGCCTGTTGAGGTGGTTATATAAATAAAATAAAAATTATACTTTATGCCATTACGCGGCCTACTTTGCAGGGCTAACAGTTGTAACTTGATCAACATTTATTGAGAGAAGAGAAAGAAATTGACAATCAATTTGCTTATATGTAAAACTAGCACCCTGAATTTAGTAACACAGTGAAGCTATACACAAGCAACAATGTTGCTAGTAATATAAAAAAGCTTTGTCCATAAAATTAACAAAATAAGTAAGTATTTGATTGATAAAAATTCCTAGAAATAATGTAGACTTGTTTTGATAATTTTGCGAGATCTCTAAATCATATTTTTTTTATATTTTGATTGTTTCAAGGCCAGTGGGGCTTGTAGGTAGATTTTTACCTGTAATGATTTTGGTTACTTTTTCATTGTTTTTTTTTATATGTACATATTTTTAACTATTATTTTTCAGAATAAATTAAACGGAGATACTATGGGGGTTAACCTTAGAAGGGGTGGGAGGGATATAAATATGTCCTCCTCCCCCCTCACTAAGCTGCATAGAGTAGATGATTTAATATTTTTCCTCTGTGTGCAGCTGAAAGAGAGCTGCGGGTGGATGGTGGGTTCGTTATCCCCCCTCAGGAGGTAGATACATGCCAAAATTACAAACAAAAAACGAAAAAGAAAATTGATTTATATTTTTATAATAATGTAATTCCTAAAAGAAAAGAGCCTTTCATATTTTTCTTTTTTCAATTTAGAATTACCTTGAAAAATTGAAAAAAATAAATTGATAAGGAGTTCTAAAAATTAATTGCAAATCAAATTGGAAGAGTATTACAATCAAATATATCTTCGTCGTTTGATAGAGTTAATTATCGAACTATAAGCCTGATGATATTAATTTTGCATTATCTTGTCAAAGACTCAAATTCCTCCGGAAATCTCTAAAGATCCTAAAGTTTTGATATCTAAACTCAAAAACTTAACAAGGATTAATCATAAACCTTTAATTGGATCTGATCTTCCTTATTGATAAAAAAATTAAAAAACCTGTGTGCTGTGTAATTTGATCCACGAACGTAAAGTACTTTTATGAGAAAAAACAACATTAAAATCAATATTTCATATTGCATTGAACCCGCGACCTCGTGCATGGAAACCCAACACGCTACCCACACACCACTAAGCGGACAATACAATTAAAACTATAAATTGAGTTTGAAAACAACTGAAATGTTAATAATTGCATTAGGGTTCGACTTGTTTATCAAACATATAAAATATATTACAGAAAAGATATTAAATTTAATGCGACTGAAAGTTTTCATTGAAATTAGTAAATTAGTTTTTGTTCCTTTTTTATGGCTTCTTTACCCTAAAACCTAATGTAGCTATCCCAGACAACATCAAATGAAATTCATCGATTGATTTTCTATTATGAATTATGTTGATAGAAAGAAGATTTAAGTTTCATTATGAACAAAAGCTTATTTGACGAGTTCAAAGCGTAAATTTTTTTGATCCCAAAAGTCTCGAATATTAATATTATTTTACGTCGCTTAGAATTAATTTTGATAAGCCGTATACGTGGATTAAACCACATTACAAAAACCTACGTTTTTAGGTGAAATTGAGAAACCAAAGGTATTATTATTTGAATACTGTCATACCTTAGACTGGTTCTGAAGCGTAAGACTGATCATCTTAACTTCGTGTAATAAAAATGATAAGATACATTGCACTTGTGTACCAATGCAGTACCCTATGCATCAATGGGTGCGGATAAGGGAAAGTAGTAGTATTTGCACTGTAAAGTACAAAACTTACTTTTTTAAATAAAAAAATAAGATGATGCAAACACATATCTGGTCGATATCTAAAATGTGTAAAAAACTCATTGCTCTATTGTCAATTGCAGGGAGAAAATTGACGAATACTTTTGTATGGGAATCGGCCGCGAGTCACGTGGTGGAGTATCCTCTTAATGAGAATCTAAAAAATCCATTTTTGAGGAAACCTTTTTATCTCAAGATCGGATAAAATATGACAAACGATGTCACTTTTGTAGAAGATAATAGGAGCATTTTGGATGGCGTCAATTCGGAGCGAAATACCCAGAGGTATCGCTAAATGGGTAGATATCGATGGGCAAGAGTGTGGAGTGAGAAAGGCATCCAGGGAATCGGAAAAAGGAACAAAAAGAATTCAAGGAAGATGGGAAATGAGATATATAGGGTGTATTTATTTTAATTAAAGAATACCCGATGAAAATATTGTTGAATTTGAAATCAATGAAAAACTTATTAAATATAAGAGGATTGTTAGAAATTTTATAAATTATATAAATGTCAATTATATTTTTGCTCGCTGCCCTGTAAAACAGAGTTTAAAATACTACGTATTTCTACTAATTTTATTTTGTTTTCGTTTTTTATAGCTTCTAATTTATTATATATATTATTACCTGTTTTTTTAAATACGAATTTCATTTCTGAAAAAGCTTGCTTGTTATAACGAATTAAATTCGTTTATTTTTAGTATTTCTGTCTTATGTGCTGTTTATTGTTTGTGAACTTTTGTGAACAAATTGGTTAAGGATATGATAAAACATTATGATAAGCAAGAAAACCGTTTTACAAATTTTGGGACTCTTTACTAGGCTAAAGGAACTTAAAAACAAGGAGAATAAGCATTTATATATTGTATACATATTTATGAAAATGAAAATTTTGTATATTGCTTTAGTAAGAAGTTGAAGCTTGAATATAACTCGGTCCTTTGGTCTCCTTATTACAGGGTTCACGTAAAGAACATTGAAAGAGCTTTATTAATTTTAAATTAAATATTCCCATTGTAAACATAAATTATAACTTTTTAAATATACAAACATTAGAAAATAGAAGAATATTAAATGATTTGCTCTTTCTGTTCTAAGTATTCAAATCTATGTTTGATTGTTGTCAACTAACAAATTCAATTAATATACGAGTGCCTGGTCGAGTTACCCGTAGTAATGCACTATTTTACTGTAGCCAATCTTCGACCCGACCAATTACAGTGCTAACTCACCGATACGAAGAATACACGCACTGGCTAACAAGTATAATAACAGTATTAATGTTTTCAACACAAATCTAGTGCATTTTAGGGAACAGTGTCTGGATGCCATCTCTGCGGTAATGAATAGCTACCTACTGTGTAATCATTTAAAAATGTCTATGTAAAAGCCCTATGGGCGTAAAAAAAAAAATAATTAAATATCAAATTTCGTAAATATATGGTTGTATTTACATTTTTCTGTTTTGTTTCTCCCATCCACCGTCACCTGGGGCATATATGGGTCGAGACTTGCAATGGTTCGTTTTGTGTTTGTGTTGTGTTCATGATTTGTTTCATCTAGAAATCTCATTCTCATTCTTAAGTTTCATGTTCCTGCTAGTAGCTTGCCGGTAGAAGTGAGAGAACTCGCGGCCTGCACTGTCCTGTGTAGAGCGCGGGTCCTCTTCACATCATGCTCGGTTAAATAAGTGCGATGGAAATAAACGTTCTAGAATATAATGTCAAATTTTCAATATTTGTATTTTTAAAATCGCCAAATTAACACGAGTAAAGAGATTTGAAGTTAATACATCCTGTATATTATAAAGAGGAGATTGGGTTAAAATAAAGGAGAGGAAAATTCATATTAAAGAACAGGTTTATACACAAGTGTGCTCAGTAAATGAGATGAAAAAGGTAGGTAATTGAAGGAAGGAATAAAAAACTATATATTTTTACACAGATGTCTGGGTTTTGACAGCTGATAAAAATTCGAAGAAAAATGTGTGTAGATTGCATTAATTCTTTGTAGAAAAATCATAGGGAAATAGTTGGAACGGATTAAATGTAATGTGCGTTGAATAATAAACGGTTTAAAGATAATATTTTTTTAATGTATGTATATTTAAGCGGCAACATGGCGTATATATTTTTTCAAAACTAAATAGAGGTAAGGAGGTATGTAAAGAGTTTCGTAGCTCAGATATTTTTTCTTTTTGAGAAAATATTAAAATAATAATTCATACTTCCAAAAGTGCTGGAGTAAACGCTTTTAAGGTCCAAAGTAAAATAGGAGGTTGCTAAAATGCGAAAATTGACAAAATAACTAAGGGTCGTACGACTACACCACTACGCGAAGCCTTGGGAATACATAGAAAACCTTTGCTGAATAAACACGAACGTTTTCATTTAAAATTTCCCAGTTGATACAAAAGTAAAAGCACCATTCAAAGTGCCTCTTTGTTGTTGATTGAGACGGAATTTTACATTAAAAAAGGACTTTTTAAAACATGAAAAATTCGCGTCCGTTAGGTGATTAACATTTTTTTAGTATATTTACTTAGTATTCATACTGAATTAAAATGAAATTGCAACGAACATAATTATGTATTTCGGTTTTTTTCCCCTTAAAAAGATATATATTTCCCCTTAATAGACATTATACTTGAAATGGTTATTTAAATTAAAAAAAAAAACATTCAAAACATTGCAAAGATTCACTCTTCTGTTTTTATACCTGCTGAACTCGATTCTTATTTTCTAGCACGGTTGTGTTCTCGTTGTTTAAAATTGTTAATTTAAAAAAAAAAAAATTTTTTACATTTATTTAGTACTAAATAATTTATTACATGGACTAATATTATTTTACATTACAATTAATTTTTTTATTTTATTTTCCTAACTATCCTACCATTATATATTTTTCAATTTAGCTATAATATAATACCTACACTAATATTTTTCACACATATTTATTTTATATTTAACATTGTAACATAATACTGTATATTTTAAAATTTAAAAAAAATAAAATATTATTGTGATGATTGTGCAATATGTAATTAAAAATGTGAATAATACCGGTCCCAAAATGAGTTTTTATAACTCCTGGGAATATAATACATGTATGTTTTATAAGATTTTTAAATAAATAAAAAAATAAAATAAAAAAATTATTTCATATGTGTGATAAATCTTTCATATTTCATATTGTTTAAACAAATGATTAAGATTCACTGCACTTGGTGAACCAATGCAGTAACATTGGGTGCGGATAAGGGTGCACCTAACGTTCGTAGATACCCTATTAAACCATAGTGCGTAAAGTGGCCACTTAACCCAGCCAATGACAGGTCATAAGCCCTGTAAACGCTCGAATCCATATTCGAATTTGAAAAAAATTCTACTTCATCACTGTGATAATTTAAAATGAAATATTTATTAGTTTTGCCTTTTTTTATTCAAAAGTAATGTGGTAAAGACAAATGATTATTTAAATAACTGTATCAATAATACAATTCTTCTTTGATATCACTGTAATACAAAAAAAAAATATATATTTAATATTCTATCCATATCCAATTTGGCTTTAGTTTCTAATACCTTTGGAATATCTCGTCTCATTTTCTAGGATTTTCTTTTCTTTTATTCTACCTCATTCGTCATCTTGTCTTCTTTGTAATAATCTAATGAGAGACGAATTGAAAGAAGCTTTGCTATCACAACTTTATTCACTTTTCGAAAATGATTAACATTTTTTTCATGCATAAATATTTTTATGGATCAGTCTGAGAAAATAGAGAATTTGATTTTTTTTTTACGAATTTTAATCATAAAAAGTTTTCTTATGAAAAATAACAGGAACAGGGATTTACTGTAGAAAACTTAAGTTAAGTAGTCAAAATAGAAAGTGTAACAGGCACTTAAATGTAAATTAAAAATAATATTTATGCTATTCATACCAATAACACACATAACAACAATGGGCTTGTCAACCAAAATTTTTAGTGTATGCAGAAAAATATGATAAAGTGAATTATTTGTATCTTTGTTATTAATTATCCGATTTATAAACGGATTGCACCGATGTTCTAGTGATTTTTCGTTTCATATTTCTGCATTTACTAAAAAAATCCCTATCTCTTCAAACATTTCTTATAAACATGATACTAATATTCTATCTGATTTGTTTGTTTGTAAATTTTAATTTGGCTATTAAATAAAAATCATACAGCATAAAAAAAATATATCTATTAATTTGTTTATTATCAATTAACAACACGCAATATATTTATTAAATAGATTCTAAAATAAGAATTCTCAATATTATAAATTCTAGCAAAGAATTCTTCGACGTTAATTTTAAAAAATGTAGGTACATAAGTATTAATTAATAATCATTTTATATTTACCGCTATAAAACCATCTCGCTAAATTTTATTTAAGTAATAAATTACCCAATTCCGACCAAATTCTATATCTACGTTTACATAGGCTTTAGAAAACATGATTAGCGTGGGCGCGTTATAATAACGCCTTTTATAATTTTAAGGGTGGTTATTAATCTCAATTTGTTGAAATTTCTTCCCACTTCTTATTCTTGATCCTCTCAGTTCTAATTACCATCATTTTACACATTTAAAATTAATATTATGAATACAAAAACGTTTAAACAATTTGACATTGTTCACGTTTTTGCAGCGGATAAGAAATGATGATGATGATGATGATCAGTCATCATCATACCATATCCGCTCCCTATGTGGAGCATATGGAATCCACAAACTGCCTCTAGGCCAAGCGATCGGCCGCCAGCTTCCGTGCATCCTCCCAAGTCAAGTCCACGTCCCGCAGCTCTGACGCAAACTGATGATCAGTACCTACCTATTAATGAACGGATTGTGGTCTAGCAGTAGAGTCGCAGACTTCAGATTGTAATCCTAAGATACGAATCCCACTCAACAACACCTTGTTTCGTACTTTCTTGCATAGTTATTTCCGACTATTTGAAAGCAGCCCAGAAAATAAAATATTTGGGTGTATCTTAAGAACTCAAATGTTTATTAACTAACTGAAATGCGATCTCTCAGGCGAATGTGTGGTAAGACTATGTATGATAGGTCTACAAATGTCGAAATTAGAGCAGAGTGCAAGGCTGAGAAAAGCATTATCGTCAAAATTAAGAAAGGTATTTTACGATGGTTCGGTCATGTAGAGCGAATGGATGATGAAAGAACAGCTAAAAAAATATACCATTATACCATTATACCATGTAAGCCACACACAAAACGAAAAATATAAAATTGAGTTGAATGCAAAAACTCTTGTTTTTTAATATGTAAAAGTTTGAATTTACACTTACTTCTCTTTTACACATTAAAGCTTGTGACAAATGCAGTTGGTGTACATTAAAACCTCAAAAATTAAAATTTTGCACTTACTTCGGTTTTACACTCACGGTGCGGTATGTTTGCACACAGGAAATTGTTAATATAGCTTAATAATGTTTCATTTATATTTGTTTTTACGATAATCCTGAAGATACCTAAGTAAAATATATTATACACAATAATTCATACATTACATACCTACGAAGTTAAATGGCACAACACAAAACACACGATCAAGTTACTAGTTGTTTTTCTTTCCCACGGGCATAAAAAAAAGGATAGCGATATATTTTTTTATAAGACATTATATCAAACGTTAGTGTATCTCGTTTATTTTCTCAAAGAATTCAATTTCACGGATCCGATCTCGAACCCCCGAGTTGTAGTTCCAATTATCTCAAGATAATTGTCCAATTATCATTATTATCGTATATCTCCTGAATTATCCAGTGCCTTCTGTATTCTCTAGTGCACCTCACGAGCGCCATTTCCCTTGACAGGTGGAACAAAGGAAATTATATAATACGTATTATAATCACCACTAGGTGGCATAGGCAGGGACTTGATACAATGATTAATTTATATTTATGTCTTAGGGTTTTCATGCCATGGGAATTCGTTGTTTATACCGTTTCTGTTCTGTAAGAAGAAGTAATTTAGGTCAATGTTTCATAAATCGCAAAATAGATCAATAAATTAATTGATTCATTCATGCTAAATTAATTAAAATCCCATTGCATTGCGTTCTTGATGTTGAATTTCAATTCTTTATAATTATTTACAATTCTTAAAATAATATATGCAATGGATCTTGTTGTAAATAGGTATATTATGTTTAAGAGTAAATAGTTATTCCACGTACATAAAGTAAATTATTTTCTATCAAACTCATGAAAATGAATTTTTAAGCCTTAATCATGCTTGCCTATTTTACAAGGCACCAGGTTCATGGCTAAACTTAATTTTGTAAAATTATTATTTATGCTTTTGTTTTGTACAAAATGTTACTGGTCTGAAGATGCCCCGTAACATGGTGAAAGCGCTAACTGGCGAAATAAATATAAGTGGAAGTGGACAAAGTATTTTTATTCAAATTTTATCAATTATTTTGAAATAATCAAATCATGGTATTCCACTGATACATCCCCATTCACGTTCCCATCTCCAAGTTCTACTACTTCTTCTACTTTCTACTTTCCCTTATCCACACCCAATGGTGCATAGGGCACTGCATCGGTACACCAAGTGCAGTGTATCTTGATAATTTTATTACATGAAGGAAAGATAACCAGTCTTACTCTTCAGACACCAGTCTATGATAAATTTATTTTTTGCTAATGGTTGCAGACATATTCTTTATTTTGGTTTCATGAAATATTAATTTGAAAATCATATATTAATAAATATTTCATGTTGACCCCTTACGGGAATCGAACCCGCGACCTCACGCACGGTAGCCACTACCACTATGCTACAAGGGGAAAATTCTCTAGTAAGATATCAATATTCACCTAAATGTTTCCCGTTACAGAAATTTCTTTTTTAATACCGGTTTAACAGGTTATTTGTTCTAATATTAGCGAGATAAGGGTGCGGGTTAAATGTTTTGTAAGGGTACAAAAGGTAATGAGGCCGAAAGGGTTGTCTTATTTAGAGACGGTCGGCAGACAAAAGGTTGGACGTAAATTTAGATGTCTGGAGGTTTGAATTCAATTTTTTAAGTTAATTTCATCCGTTATTTGACCATATTACCATATTAATGGTATAAAATACATAATAAGTTTATGTTGATCCCCTACGGGAATCGAACCCGCGACCTCATACACGGTAGTCAAATGCGCTACCACTATGCTACGAGGCGTACATAGTAATTTAAAAAAAACCTTGGTTAAAAGTTTTGTAGCTGAGAGCCGAAATACCTCATCTTTAAAATAATCGTTGCATTTTAGGGATTTTTACCAGCAGTTTGAAGTTTTCTTGAAGTTTTTATGTTTTAAATTATATTAATTTTCATTATTAATATCTCAACAGAGACAGTGATCATGGCCCCGTACCTATATCAGTACTCTCTCTCTCTCTCTCTCTCTCTCTCTCTCTCTCTCTCGCGACCACTTCCCATACAAACGTATTTCTCGATTTTCTCCTTGGAATTTACATTAACATTAGAGCAACGACTTTTTCACTAGTATTAGATATCGACCAGATGCGTGTTTGTATCGTCTTATTTTTTAATCATTTGTATATCTCCCTTAACGAATTAAATATTTTAAAAATAAGACGATGCAAACACGCATCTGGTCAATATCTAAAATATGTGAAAAAAATTATTGCGCTAACGTTAAATTCCAGGGAAAAAATCGAGGAATACGTTTGTATGGGAAGCGGCCGCGAGTTACGCGGTGGATTTATGCTCTTAATGGGCATGTTCAGATCAAAGTCGGCACGGGAAGTCATCGTTCCAAGTGTTCAAAATGGTATAAAGTTTTGAAAAAGTTATAATAGTTTCACTTTTTTGGAACATGCTAATATACTGTATTTATTTTAACTAGGCAGGAGTAAAACAAACCCTTTCAAACCCAAAAGTCATGAATATTTACAACAAAGCAAGTCGACCCTCGTGTAAGTAGACAAATTTAAAAGGGTCGCGACATAGATGAATCGATAGCACTCCGGGTGTTAAATGACACCAATTTCCTATTCAGTTACAAAAAGGAATTATTTGATTTGGAAATATAACTTAGGAATTTAGAAGAATTTCAGATCGAAAGAGAAAAAAAAATAACATCATAAGTATTAAAGAAATACGGCAGAAGATGTATTAGCCACGGCGAAGGAGGCGATACGGCTAGCTGGGCCATATAATATTATATGAATGTCTCCCAAGAGCCTTAGAGCTTCACCTGAGGCCAGCATTAGAGCTTTTTGTGTTTTCAAAATGATGTTACGGAAAAGTTGGCAGCCACAAAACTTGAAAAAATTCAATTCTAGGTAATTAGCAAGCCAGTATGTATTTTATTATTCTAATTTCAAGTAAAAAAAAATTAAAACCACATTTTGCAAAACACGAATACAAGGTATAAGGTTTTCAACGTATGGGATACATTTTTAATTAAAAAGGAAATATTTTATGATAGATTTCAGAGAATGATTCCACGAAATTTACACACAATATGCTGTAACAAAGCTCGATGTACAAGCGGGAAACCAGTGAATCTACATAATATTTGAAGTCGATTTTGCAGAATAAAATTTTTGGCAAATTGTCATAAAATATAATGTATTTATAAAACAAAATCAAAAACAGCATTTTAATATGAATTCGTGCAAGTTTACTAAATCTGCGGTAGGATCCTACTAATGAAAGCTTTTATGGGAAGAAAAAATATTTTTTTTCAAACTCATATTACACATTCTCCAAATATGATGTAGATTCACCAGTTTTTGGCTTGTACTACGATTATTTTCTAGACGAAATTAATATCGTAGGTGTGTTTAAAATGAACCAATTTAGGAACGATCAATCACCTATCAGACTGATAAGAAAAAAAGGGAATGAAGAAGACATTTGCAATTGTAATATTCCTGGGTTGGAAGAACAGTATGTGGGAGTATGTAATGTGTATGGTAATACCTTGGGGATATTATTTGCAATTCAATTTAGGAAAGGCCAAAACACCCCTGAAAAATGCGAAGCTAATTGGCCTGAAAATCTGCTTCCCGAAAAAGGATATTGGTTTATTATTCACTCGTGTTGTTTTGCTTAATTAACAATTTTAAGTGCAAATAATAACTATTAAAAATTAATTTGGTGGCAACCGTGTTTGTATGTACAAATTATGTTGTTTGTAGGAAAAGTCGCTGGATTCACGTTACGAAGGTTTCGGGCGGGATCATTATAATTTCAGTGCGTTTTTAGATACAGAATTTCAACTCGAAAACTGGTAAATCTACATCTTATTTTAAATGAATGCTTTCATAATTACTGCAGATCTTGTAAAATTGCACAAATTCTTATTAGAATGCGGTTTTTTATTTAGTTTTTTTTTATAATGAGTAGTATTCATTTCACTAAATAAAATGATATTTGATAGTATTTTTCGATCTTCTTCTTCTATTTCTCAATCAATTATCTCGGGTCAAATCATAAAAAATTATTCTACAAAATCGACTTAAAAATATTATGTAGATTCACTGGTTTCCCGCTTGTAGACGAGTTTTTGTTACACGGTGTGTGTTATTCTCCAAGTCTTGCTTTTTAAAACTCAGTTAATAAAAAAAAAAAATAAAATATTTACGACTTTAATAATCTCTATATATATTATTCACCATCCATGTGGTATGTAGGTTCATGTATGAACATGGCCATAAGAATGTTTCCAGACACGATTTGCCTAGTTTTATGTTAGACAAAATACGTGTATATTTTACAAAATATTTTATACTAACGCAATTTTTTTTTTTGTTTAAGAGAGGGAAAATTATGTCGTCAAAATCGAAGATTATTTCTGTGTTTGGAATTATAAGCAAGCGCTGAATCGTAAGACAAAATATCTTGCCTTCATGTAAAAAAAAAACATTAATGGGTGAAATGCTTTCCTCGGCACGGGGTTTTCCCATAAGGAATGCATTAAAAAGTGCGTTTACCCAGAATGAGATGTAAATAAATAAATAAATAAATGAACATCGGAAAACTCAGAGAAAGATGCATGATTTTACGTGTTCAAATAAAAAAAAATTACTGTAGGTACTTAAGTTTTATTTCACGACTTTTATGTAAAAATATTAATGCATTACCATAAAAAACGCGATGTGAAAAACTAATATTCATATATGTATAGTTCAGTAAAAGCGTCAACCGAAAAAGGTACTTCGATAGCTTTCAACAAACAATTAAACTCCATAAAACTAATAAGTGCTGGAACGACAGTCCAATAAAGTGAAAACAAACTTGGCCTTATTGAACTTAGATCCATTTATAGCTTCCGATAACGACTTTAATGAACGAAAAGAGCTTAAATCACTATTGAAAAGTAGTCGCGTGATCAAAATTAACTGTTTTTATCACCACTTACATAATATTCATATTGAAAAACAAAAAATCAAATAAAGTAAGTTAATAGCAGGTGTAGATAAGGAAAAGTAGTCGTATTTATTTATTTTATTTATTTAAGTATAAAACCGTTTGTATTTAAAAAATATTTTTATAAAAAATTAATAAGGATAAAAGTAAAAAGTAAGTCAGTAAAAGTCAACGTTAGTGTCGCATGTCGGTTTAAAGCGCCCTTGAGGTATATTTATACGAAAACGGCGCTATATAAATTATCCATAATAATGATTATTATAAAATAAAATGAAGGAGTCGGAAATTTTTTGTCCGACTCTAAATCTTTCACTCGAGTTATACATTGTTTTTTTTTTTATATATGACTACAGTTTGAAAAATAACAATGTGTACAATCAAATTTTTATTACAAGCATACTCCACCACGTGACTCGCGGCCGCTTCCCATACAAACGTGTTCCTCGATTTTCTCCCTGGGATTTAACATTAGAGCAATGATTTTTCCACACATTTTAGATATCGACCAGGTGGAGGAATATGCTCTTAATATCTTCTTTTATTTTCATTTTTTTAACATGGTGGGTATTGAGCCCAGAACCAGATGTATGGAAGTTCAACATTCATCATGCTATCCTCTACATCATAGGTTCCCAAACTCATTTGACCCGTGGCCCCCTTTTCAGAGACAAAATTACACAAGCCCCCCTGGAAATTTTAATTTAAATAAATAAAAAATTTTAAATTTAATAAAACAGAAAAATGTAGTGTCATAAATAATAAGATACGACGCTGTAACAACAATGTAAACCAACCATCATAGGCCCATAGCGGTCGATTCATGAACTACATGCCATTGCGTACGCATATCATTTGAAACATCACAAAATCATAGATAATATTTATTATACGTATGTACATCCTGTAATAACAGATTTTTTAAAATTCTATAAGGTCATACATTTTAGCACCTCATGGCTCCCTGATTGCTTCCCAGGGCTCCCTTACTCCCCCCCAGAACCAGAGAAGGCCCCCTCAGATCTCTCCAGGGCCCCTGGGGGGCCAGGTGGCCACCTGGCCCCTTGGGAACCTATGCTCTACATGATGAAACTGTAGAAATATAATTTTAAAAAATATATATTTTATTATATTGGGAAATATACCTGAAATATCCTAAAACTGGCGTCCTAACCACTGAACTTCCGTGGAACGTGTTTATCAAACCCCTTAATAATTACATAGATTTATCTCCCACGCTAATTATAAGACTAAAAGTCAATGGTTAAAGGTGTAAGAATCTGAAACTCTACCCTAACTACGGATTGTAATCCTCCCACAACCCTTAGTAGTTTTCTATCATCTATCCGTACCTACCTTTGTCAGACCCCGCCTAGAGCGGTCGGTCATTTCTATTCAAGAATACCCTATTAAAACCTATCCTGAAATTATGCTAAGGATTAATATAATCCTGATAATTACCTTCCTAAGACAACGCCTGATATGAGGATTTACATTCTTGTACAAAGGGCGAATCTGTCGATGGTTTGGCGGGTCTAAGAGGGACCATTATGTGTACATAATATATTTTATGTCTAGTGATTTAGGGTAGGTACTTAATACACAGAATTCCGAATGAACTAACGCACACTGCGGGTAGTAGATCCCGAGATTTCGATATAAAATAGGTAAATTAAAAAATAATCATATTGCTTCATAAATAAACACGGTGTAACAAAACTCGATAAAAAAAAAACAATTTCTTACTAAATTTTTCTCGAAAACTATGGGTCGAACCGGGTTGTGGTCTAGTGGGTAGATTCGAGGACTCCGGATTAGAATCTCTAGGTTCGAATCCCACTCCAGCACAACTTGTTTCCTGCTTTCTGACACAGTTATTTTCGACTATTTGAAAGCAGTCCCAAAACTGAAATATTTAAGTATATCATAAGAACTCAAATGTTTCTTTTTTAAATAAAAAAATATTAAAAAATAAATAAATTAAAAATCTACAAAAATCGAGTCCAATAGATGATGTAGATTCACTGGTTTCCCGCTGTGTACATCGAGTTGTATTACACGGTGTATATGATAAATTATATCAGCAATCATCCATATCAGTATACTGCCTTCTAAGCAAACCGTCCTGTATAAATAATTAATGCGCTAAACAGATATTTAAATTTTGCAGTTGGCTAGAACACGCCGAAAAGCAAGCTAAATCTCTCAGAAATTTTAGGTACAAACGGTTTACGATTATTTTACCACAATTTTCAATTTGACGACTTTATCTTTGGGAACATTAAAGTTTCCGCACCCTCGTCTCACAAGACATTTTCAGGATTTTACAGATTGCAAAACTTTTGGAAAGATTCAATGTGTTTACATTAATCTTAAATTAAGTAAATAACGAATAATTCTAGCGATTGTTTATAACTACTGAAATTAACAGTATATATTGAAGAATGATAAGTAAATCTGATTCGCTGGACTAAGTATATTTGTCATCCTTGTGGGATTTTGCAACTAAAAAGCTTATATCTGAAATCCGGGTTATCCAAAATAAGGCATTAAGAAATATAATATATAATATTCAAATAGAAATGCACATAAAAGACTTTTAGAAACTGACCGGCATTTTACCTTTTAGCATAATA
Source organism: Micrasema minimum (assembly GCA_022494985.1). Classification (NCBI taxonomy): domain Eukaryota; kingdom Metazoa; phylum Arthropoda; class Insecta; order Trichoptera; family Brachycentridae; genus Micrasema; species Micrasema minimum. The sequence goes on from JAGVSP010003773.1 coordinate 26,537, forward strand.
TCTAATATATTATGATAAATTATATTAAAGAAGGATGAAAGTAGACTGAATGCTATTGAAATGCGATCTCTCAGGCGAATGTGTGGGTAAGACTATGTATGATAGGTGTACGAATGTTCGAAATTAGAGCAGAGTGCAAGGCTGAGATAAGCACTATCGACAAAATTATGAAAAGGGCTTTTACGATGGTCATGTGGAGCGAATGAGTGATGAAAGAACGGCTTAAAAGAAGTTTAAATGCAAGTGTGCCTGGATATAGAAGCCGCGGAAGGCCGAGAAAGACATGGCATGTCCAAGTACGACAAGTACTTGAAAGTGGACATGTGAAAAGTCGAAATAATCGGCGTTTGTGCATGAGAAAAAGTATGAATATAGAGGAAGCAAAGGATGTCTGTCAGGACAGGTGGGACAGCAAGTGGTATGGCGTTCTATCCTCTCTGCCTACCACCCTACAGGGAAATGGCGTGATGATTAGTTTGCATATACCTACTCAGATTCACTAACTAACTAACTAACTAACCATCACGCCATTTCCCCGAGAGGGGTAGGCAGAGAGGATAGAACGCCACACCACTCTGTCCTGGCCTAATAATGTGGCTAACAGCCTCAGGCTGTATAACCTCAGGCGGTATGTGGAAATTGTTAATGATTAACATATTATTGGTGTATTTGTTTTTTGCTAGTTATAAAATATTTGTGTTTATAATAATTGTGCGTTCGTGAATATATATTATAGTTAAGGTTATTATTTTAAGGTCCAAAATAGGAAATTGTAACTCACAGGGAATATTAGTAATATATTTCTGATATAAATTAAAGATTTAAAAAAGTGCACTACAACATTCCCTTAACTGCACTTAATGGTGCATAGGGCACTGAATAGGTACTCCAAGTGTAGTTAATCTTAATAATTCATTAACAAAATAACATAATTATTTTAACATAATTCAGATATTCTAAAATTAAGAAAGCGCTTTTACGATGGTTTGGTCATGTGGAGTGAATGAGTGATGAAAGAACGGCTAAAAGAAGTTTAAATGCAAGTGTGCCTGGATGTAGAAGCCGCGGAAGACATGGCATGACCAAGTACGTCAAGTACTTGAAAGTGGTCATGTGAAAAGTCGGAATAATCGGCGTATGTGCATGAGAAGATGTATGAATGTAGAGGAAGCAAAGGAAGTCTGTCAGGACAGAGTGGTATGGCGTTCTATCCTCTCTGCCTACCCCTACGGGGAAATGGCGTGATGGTTAGTAAGTTAGTTCAGATATTCTATACAAATAGTACCATTCTAAAGTCACCTTTATACGGCACAGTAAACTGTACAGTTTCCTGTGCAGTCTGAAAACTGTCCTGTATAAAACGAAAACTGTATGGCCGACGCGACGTTTGGCTGACATGACAATTAATGGTTTTTAATGTAAACGTTTAAGTAAATATTGGTATATTGTATGCTTTTAAAAATGTAAAAAATAAATAACATATTTACATTATTAGCTATATGTACTGTTTTCTGTGAGCAAACATACGATAATAATTTGCAATCACGCTTAAAAAATACACATATTTAGCGTGTCTTTTGACAGACTGCACAGTTTTCTGAACAAGAAACTGTGCAGTTTTCAGTCCCGTTTAAAGTCCGCATAAGACACAAAGATACGAGCAACAATGTATTTACGGCTTATTAAATCAAAGCTTGGCTCTTAATTAGGGGTAGATTGCTATGTTAGTCTTCCCTTATACCTTGTGACTGAAATATTCCTTTACCTACTTAGTACCTTGTTTATAGTTTAGTGATAGCGAACCTTTTTGAGAAGTGGGTCAAATTTGGTTAATTATTTTTTAAGAACACTTTTGTACCAGTAGCCAAATTACTGGATTATATCCCAACAGAGACCGAGAAACTCTGGAAACGAATGTGGATTATCTAGGCTTATTGCCTGTCATTGGCTGGGTTATTATTTTTATTATTTTTAGTATTTTATTTTATTTTTTTCTTCTTTTGTTTTTATCTTAAAATCATATTATGTATGCCTGTACTATTATATTAAATTATGTATGTAACATTGCTTTGGTATTGATACTAACATTTGTTTTATAAAAGCCCTATGGGTGTGAATAAATAAATAAATAAATAATTTGAAGTTGATTATTTAAAAAACCTTCGTGGGTCAGTGTCTGTCTGATCACACGTTCGCCATAACTGATCTAGTCTATACAAGATGCACTCCGAGTAAACTGGAAGCTTAAGTAAGATGCAATAGGTCTTACAGTAGACGTGATGCTTTGATGTTCAAGTTTGTACTAGGCGACATTAACTTTGTGTGCTGTGAGATACTAATCCGCTGTAGATTAACTAGCGTATGTTAACTAGCGTACGTGACGTTCAATTTTCGCTCCCAATGTGGAATATCTACATAATTTAAGTAAATGTAATGTTAACAAGATTATTAGAGTATTAATGAATTATTAACCAATGCATTCTGCCCGTCCTCCCATAAGTTACAAGTTGCACAAAGGAGCATGGAGAGGATTATGCTTGGAATAACATTAAGATACCGAAGAAGGAACGATTGGATCCGACGCCAGACAAAGATCTGCGACGCGACGCGGTGCAGCGAATTGCTTGGTTGAAGTGGAAATGGGCCGGTCACATAGCCAGAATGACGGACGACAGATGGACGAAACGCGTTCTGGTGTGGAGACCGAGGAACCAGAAGCCTCAAGGACGTCCACCGATGAGATGGGTAGACGACATCAGGAAGTCTGCTGAAAGACAGTGGATGGGGACGGCACAGGATCGGGAGGAGTGGAAACGGTAGGGGGAGGCCTATGTCCAGCAGTGGACCTCAACGGGTTGAGATGATGATGATTAACTATTATTCAAGGAGGAACATAATCATCATTATTCAATTTTCGCTCCCAATGTGTAGTACCTACATAATGTATCTTAAAAGAGGCCTAGTTAGGCAGTAAAATGTATCTTAAAAATCATTAAAGTACTTAAAAATGTATTGTTTTAATTCGGATGAATAAATAACCGAAGTACTGAAGCGTAAGACTGATCATCTTACCTTCATGTAATACAATGATCAAGATACACTGCACTTGGTGTACCAATGCAGTGCCTATGCACCATTGGGTGCGGTTAAGGGAAAGTAGTTTTACTCTCTCTTATCCGCACCCAATGGTGCATAGGACACTGCATTGGTACACCAAGATTTTATTTTATTAGATTTAAAGTACAAAAACTATAAAAATTCAAATAAAATTAAAATTCATAATTCATTTCAAGTAAACAAGCTCTCTGTTATCAACTCGAATATCAAGAAAAGTATTTTTTTTTTAAATCGAGGGTAAATTTTTAATCAAATCTACGCAACACTGGCGGCTACACCAAAACACTTTGAACAAGAATTTCAGAGAAGTGACATTCCATACTTGAAAAATACTACCGTGTCTAGTGTCTAGTTACCCACTACGTCACTCACCACGTCATCAATAGGCATATACGTCATCACTACACATCTACGTCACACATTTCGTGTACTGGCCTAAGGATGGTGGAATTTGAGTGGTGTTATAAATTTAACCCTAGGAAGCGTATATTTTTAGAAAATTCGCATGGAAACGCCCCTTCAAGTAAATTTTTGTTCGAAGCCAAAACCTGATGTTTTTCAGTTTTTAAATTAAACAAATGTCTTTGTTTTGCTGGCAAAAACGTCTTTGTTAGAATTTGGTGAAAATTTAACCTGATACCCTGGAAAAACAGTATCGACCGAACAGTGTTCTAGGTTCTAGGTTACTGGCACGGACATAACGTTTAGCGGAAGTTAAACTAACGTAGACCGGATGTTGTAGAACGTAGTACGGGTAGATACGATACTATACCACACTATAAGCAACCTGTAGTGTACAATTATGCAACAGTAGTAATACTTTATGTATGGGTGTTGAAGGTCAGATTTATTGTACTGTTAATGTTGCCATGAAAGCGACTTCAGGATAATTTCATTTTCTTTTTGTTACGGAAAATACAAAAGGGTTCAATGAGTTGGCACATATTCTATAGAACTCCATAGCGCATAGTAACTGAGAATAAAAGAAAAAACATGATATTATATTCAAGTATTTTATAAGAAAATTTGGAAGAAACACCACAAAATTAAATAAGCCCCTTGTGTTTAGTCAGTAGACATAAGGTAATTTGATTGATTCCATAATAAACTATTTAAATGAAACTACTTAAGTTCCTTAAATTAAATAGAATTTATCTAAAATATTATTGACATCCCAACAAAAACTGGATTATCTAGGCGTTTACAAGGCTTATGACATGTCATTGGCTGGGTTAAGTGCCCACATGATATATCACAACATTCCCCATTCCGCCCATCATCTATGACAAAATTCTAAACTTGTAAAATATATTGAACTCTTATTCGTCGTTCCGCATTATAAGAGATTTTCTCACTGGTGACATCTGTTGAGACAATTGCTAAGCATTTTTGACAATCAATCTTCATTGGTGTAGGTAAGATCCATCTTGATTTAATTACTTAATAGATAATCCACACTCGTTTTTAGCGTTTCTCTGTCGCTGTTGGGATATCAATAATATTTGGTATTAGCCCAGCGTGGGTATAATCCAGTAATTTGTCTACAAGTATTTGTACACATTTAAAATGTTGTTAGGATTAATCGGTTACAAAAAGGGACAATCCAATTGTTCCAGTAAATTCCGTAAGCAAACTTAACGTTCACGTATCAGGCGAAATGGGAAATCCTTACAGCAGATTAGCCCCCGTAATTGATGTGGTTGATGACCTAATAATGACGTCACGCGGGGAACAATGTGCGACACCCCGCCGAGCGCAGCCATGCACGGTGACGTCAGAGTGCCGCAGTGGAACTTTCGGCGGTATTTTCTTTGTTAGAGGGAGCATTATTAACGCAATGGACAAAATGGCGGAGTTTGGGTAACTTTTAAGAATGGAATATTAAATGTTTAGAATTAAAAACCTTATTTACTCTCACAAAATGAATGTTGAACGTAAGTTATTTGAGAGTAAAAAAGATTTACATTTAACGAATTTTGTAGAATTAAGATTAAGTTTAAAAATTGGCAGTACACAACGGAGTTCTGGTACCAACCCTTATGTATGGTAGTGAAGCGTGGTGTTGGAAAAAGAAGGATGAAAGTAGACTGAATGCTGTTGAAATGCGATCTCTCAGGCGAATGTGTGGTAAGACTATGTATGATAGGTGTAAAAATGTCGAAATTAGAGGTTGAGATAAGCATTATCGACAAAATTAAGAAAGGGCTTTTACGATGGTTTGGTCATGTGGAGCGAATGAGTGATGAAAGAACGGCTAAAAGAAGTTAAAATGCAAGTGCGCCTGGATGTAGAAGCCGCGGAAGGCCGAGAAAGACATGGCATGACCAATTACGTCAAGTACTTGAAAGTGGTCATGTGAAAAGTCGGAACAATCGGCGTATGTGCATGAGAAGATGTATGAATGTAGAGGAAGCAAAGGAAGTCTGTCAGGACAGAGTGGTATGGCGTTCTACCCTATTTGCCTACCCCTACGGGGAAATGGCGTGATGGTTAGTTAGTTAGTTAGTTAAGATTAGCTCAAAAACGGTAATTTGGATATTCAAGCTTATGCTTTGTCATTGGCTGGGCTGACAGTGCTTATTGGCAACATTCCCCATTCTGCTTATTAGCGAATATCTTTTTTAATTTCCTTTTATATGTTGCATGTTCCAAACGCATCGACCTTTAAGTTGCTAACGCCATCTATGTACTGGACATTAAAGTTAAGTATTTTACTTGCGAATTACTTTATTTTAAAATTATTTGATTATAACTAATAGAAGTAAAATAAAAATACTTGGTACACTTCCACTTTTATTTATTTGACCTGTTGGCGCTTTCACCCTGCTACGGGCATCTTTAGACTGGTAACATAATGTACAAGCCAATAGTGTCAGTTTTTACAAAATAAATTTAGACACTAAACACATGAGTTAGAAAAAGACAGTATGAGAGAAAGATGAGACGAAATACAAAAACAAATATGTTTAGTGGCAGTATTGTAACAAAATAGGTAATGAAGGAATGGAAGGGTTAAGTTTTATTATATTGCACAAGACAAAAACAATTTTACATATCAAAATACGTTATTTTCGTAATTAAGATTCTGTTGGAATTAAATTAATTACTAGTGAACGCCTGCAGATGGCTCTTATTATTATAATCGCATAAAATGTAACATAATGTCTATTGTTTACTTACTAAAAACTTTCTGTTCGAGATTACGAGGGTTGAACTTTAACATTTAATTCATAAAGTTTGCATGGAATTATTCGAATAAAGCAAAAACAGCCCTCAACTGAAATAAGGTTTTGTCACCTCTTGTCACAAAAAACCCGGGTGGTCCTCTATGGTAGTCACGTGATATTATCTAGGATTTTAAGAGGAAGCGTGGTCAAGAAGACATGGCATGATCAAGTAAAACAAGTGCTTGAAAGTTGTAAAATAAATAAATTTGTCCTCTCTGGGGGGAAGAGAACAGAGAAGAGTGCACAAAGAACAAAAATTTATTCCCTTAACTATTTTGTAAAATTTTGACGTGATAACGTCTAATAAATCGATGAACGCCGGCTGCACACACGAAAAAGCATGACTCATTGTCACGTTCCGCTTGAGCCGAGTGTGCAAGCGAGAGCGCGGAACAAGCGATAGAGAGGCACGATCGGCCTAAGCGTTCGGTTTGTAACGCATCTATCTCTCTTCCACTCCATCGTAATTAATGTGTATAATTTAAGGAAACAAATATTTGAATTAACGAGTGCAAAAAAATGATAATTTATGGAAAAAATTGTAATTTTCAATTAACTTCTGCTTTGTATTATACAAAATAATGATAATTCAGTAATAATAATTCAATTCAATTCATAAAAGTATGCTATTTTTCATCAATGTTTCCTTATGACGTTATCACGTAAAATTATCGTCCGTAAACCGACTTTACAGACAACCAAAAGTTTTTTTTGTTAATAAATAAAGAAATAAAAATATGTAAAATGATTGTATTGAACGAGAGCGTGCCACGTGACCACGTCTTCCCTTAATACAAAATAACACGCAACAGGGTCAGGGTTGTTGACTATAATTTATTTGTTTTTAAGATAAGAAAGCCGTTTGAATGGATAAATTTTCCCTGTGAATTTGTTATTTAGAAATGCGTGTGAGCTTGTTTTAAATACAATTGTAATATATAACTGTTTTAATGGAAAATATATGTAAAATAAAATTAGCAAGAAAATAATAGCCATCATTTCATTTCCACGAAAGGGTAAGCAGAGAGTATAGAACACTGACACATTTGCATCTTATGTAAATGATTTTACCCGTTCATCGTTCATTCGCTCTACATGACTGAACCTATAATTGTTATACAGGGTGTAACAAAACTCGATGTACAAGCGGGAAACCAGTGAATCTACATCGTATTTGGAGACGACTGTGTAATATGACTTTTTAATCTGAGCTTGAAAATAAATTTTTTTTCTTCTCACAAAAGTTTTCATAAGTATATAAGAATTAAGTAAAATAGCTCAAATTCTTATTAAAATTAGTTTTTTAATTTTGCTATCTTCATAGATAGTATTGATTTGAGTAAATACATGATATTTGATAACAATTTGTAAAAAAAATCGAAAAAAAAAACTTCGTACTCAATTTTCTAAAAAAATTTGGGTCAAATAAATAATCAACTTCAAATATGATGTAGATTCACTGGTTTCCCGCTTGTACATCACGTTTTGTTACACCCTGTATTATTATACTAAAAGTATGCTAGAAATATTAAGCATGTAACATTTTCTTTTAATACATATAAAATAAAAAGTAATAAAAATAAAATAATGTAAATACTACTGCTACTTTCCCTTAACCGCACCAAAAGATGCATTGGTACACAAAGTGCAGTTAATCTTAATATTTTTTTGTTACATGAAGGTAAGATGATCAGTTTACGCTTCAGAACCAGTCCAAGGTATCACACATGAAATATTCATATGGAAAACACATGTAAATAAATATTTCATGTTGTCCCCCAAACGGAATCGAACCCGCGAGCTCATGCACGGGAGCCAAATGCACTACCACTCTGCTACGTGATGACGTAGATGACTATTGATGACGTAGTGGGTAACAAGACACGGTAGTATTTTTCAAGTATGGAATTCCACATTCCGAAGCTCCATTCCCAACTCACTCAAGACTCGAGTATTCAACCAATGCATTCTGCCCGTCCTTACTTATGGCGCGGAAACAATGACTCTGACCAAGCAATCCTCCCATAAGTTGCAAGTTGCACAGAGGGGCATGGAGAGAATTATGCTTGGAATAACATTAAGAGACCGAAAAAGGAACGATTGGATCCGACGCCAGACAAAGGTCTTCGACGTGGTGCAGCGAATTGCTTGGTTGAAGTGGAAATGGGCCGGTCACATAGCCAGAATGACGGACGACAGATGGACGAAACGCGTTCTGGTGTGGAGACCGAGAAACCAGAGGCCTTAAGGACGTCCACCGATGAGATGGGTGGACGACATCAGGAAGTCTGCTGGAAGACAGTGGATGGGGACGGCGCAGGATCGGGAGGAGTGGAGACGGCAGGGGGAGGCCTATGTCCAGCAGGGGACCTCAACGGGCTGAGATGAATGGAATGTCTTCTCTGAAATTCTTGTTCGAATGTAAAACACATTAGAATTTTAAATGATAATATGGTTTTTAACAACATTTTGAATGTGTACAAATACTTGTTCTTGTGGAGAGACATCTTCAGGCATCTTCTAGTAAGTAATAAGGTTCGGATGATCCTTGCCTACACCAATAAATATTGATTGCCAAAAATGCTTGACAATCTTCTCAACAGATGTCACCAGTGAGAAATTCACTTGTAAAATGATATTACGATTATAACAAGTTTCAAAAATTTGTCATATATGGTTATTAGATGGTGGGCGGAATAGGGAATGTTTAAATACATCAAGTGGCTACTTAACCGAGCCAATGACAGATCATAAGCCCTGTAAACGCCTAGATAATCGACATTCGTTTCCAGAGTTTCTCTGTCTCTGTTGGGATATCAATAATAAATAATATGGTTTTTTATTTTGAATTTAAGCATGAAGTCCCTTAAATATGTACAAGGAAGACATTTCTATAAGGCAAAAGTAATGCTATAGTTCTGTAATCCCACGTGACTGTATAGAGTTCTGTGGGAGAACCGAGCATGGTATGTAGATTACCGTGGGTTATTCAGAATAACGGCCTCGGGCCGTGTATTCTCTACCTGGAGGAGACAGATGATATACGGAGAAATGAAAAATGGAATATCGATGTAATTTACCATTCATTTGTTGACATACGATATGCGATACGAAAGGGTATTTGCAAAAAAATTCAGTTAAAAAACGTTAGCTTCAATTCTAAATTAATGTGAATTTTTTTCGTAGAACTTTAATTTAAGAGCATACTCCACAACGCGACTAGCGGCCGCTTTCCCATACAAACGTATTCCTCGATTTTCCCCCTGTAATTAACATTGGAGCAATGATTTTTTCACGAATTTTAGATATCGACCAGATGCGTGTTTGCACCGTCTTATTTTTTAAATAATTTATTTATCTCCTTTAACAAATAAAATATTTAAAAAATAAGACGACGTAGACATCTGGTCGATATCTAAAATGTAAGTAAAAATTATCGAGTAAATCGAGAAATACGTTTGTATGGGAAGAGTCACGTGGCTGAGTATTTATTTATTTATTTATATTTTAATGTTGTACACACAGTGCTATGTTTAGTACAAATCAACAGAATTTTCAAATTAAGGAACATATAGAACATAACACCAATTACGTGGACAACACAATGTTCAAGACAAATTTCTAAAGTATGCTCTTAAGGTCGAATATTAAAACGTAACATGAAGACGAATATAATTTTTTTTTTTTTAAATAGCAAAAAACAAGCAAAATCATCAGAAAATAGTAAAAAAATAGACAGGGGGCCAGATTCGTATAAAGAATGTCTCCTAAAAGGTGACCCAAATGGTATTGTGTCATTGTGAAAAAAGACCAAGAGGGACGCCAAGAATATGGTGGAGTGATAATTTCTAGAAGCCGCAGCCAAAATATAAGTCGCGAACTGGATATCTGCCTGCCAGGACAGAAGTCAACGAAAGAAGAATTCTTAGAGAAGATACTGTCCTTCAAAATCAATAAAAATTAGCTAAAAATTGAATTTTCTTATTGGTTTAGCCATTATTTATACTCTCTGGTGACAAGTAGTTCGAATTTCTTCTGAAATTTATTCCCTAACTTCACCTATTCCATTCCGATTTGTCACCTGTTTTTTAACTCCAATTCATTTTCGAAAACCACCTCAACGCAGCAACATTACTCTGACCTCGCAAAATCCATCCTTCTCGTGAACTTCTATACCTGATCTTCGTTCGTTCTTTCCACCAAAATACCCTCGTTATACTCGCCATCCATCTCCAAGCTTCCCAGAAACCAATTCCCGAAACCCCCCTCGGGGAAAGGGAGTGTCCCGCCGCGCTAGTTCGACGTGGTGCTTCCAGAGTATTCCAAAGGACGTAATCAGGCAACCATTTTTAAATAGCAACAAAATGTAAAATAATTAAATTTAGAGAGGTTTCTTCCCAAAACATTTACCATGTATGTATATTTATTCGAACAAATAATTACAAAATTAGTAATATTGTAATTATTTGCTAAGCGAACAGTGTTATAGAAATAGAAACAGATAAGGACCGAAGATTGTACCCTGTAGTACTCCAGATGTCTCAATACTAGACTAAGTCCATAACATAAGGCATAAGTTGGCTTAGCGTACCTGTGTATAGTTTCTTAGGAAACTTTGACCTCGGAGGCGCCTGACCTCCACCCGAAACCAATAGAACTTTACGAACAGTAGTAATTCATATCTTCTAATTACTTCGGGGAATATTGGAGAGCAATAATATTATCAGTTTTGTTTGTAGATATATAATAAATTGTTGTTTGTATTATCGGGTATTTTAATATCGCTTATAATGTTATTCCCAGTCATTTTTCGGTATTTTGAATATTTTTTAATGTATTTGTATTTTATGAATGGTACGTAAATTAAATTTCCGTTTTTTTCATATTTTAAAAAAAACTTTGTATTACAGGTTTTTCATTGATTGTTTATTTTAGTTTTTAATTTCCTCAACGAGGCTTGAGGCCTAGCTACAGGAATACAACGCTACGAAAAAGAAAACAAGGAATGAGAAAAATTACTTCTGATTTAACATTTTGGGCGTGTTCAAATACTTGTACACAAATCTGGATTTTATCCCAAGACGAGAGTAGGTATATATTTCATTTTATATCCCTTAATATTAATAATATATACCTACTCCCGTCTTATGGTAAAATCCAGATTTGTGCACAAGTATTTGACCTCGTCCAAAATGTTGTATAAAATTCCTGGTCCATACATAAGTAAAATAAATTGTAGAGTCATCTGCAGGCGATTACTAGTACTTAATTTAACTCGTTAGAATAGTCTTCATTACAAAAAATAATTACAGTAATTTGCTAATAAATACTTGACTTCAATATCAATGCATAGATGGAGCTTTCAACTCGCTGGTGGATGATTCTCGATTCGTAACATTTATACAAAATCAAGAATGTTACCTGGTATGGATATTCGCTAATAAGCGGAATGGGGAATGTTGTAGTACATAAAAGTGGCCACTTAACCCAGCTAATGACAGGTCATAAGCCCTGTAAATGCTCGAATATCCATATTCCTGAATTTGAAAAAAATCTACCTCATCTCTGTAGGGAAATAAACTGAATTACTTCTGATTTTCATGCTCTCCCGCGAATCCTGGAATTTCTGTATCGTGATTGACATTTCGTAATTTTGGGTTTAAATAAGATAAATAAAAAACCATTTCATATAAGGAGTAATGGGATGCTCCTCATTTTTACGATAAATTAAATCTAAATGATGTTAAACTTATCTATTTTTTTTTGTAGATTAACAATTTTAAAATATATTTAAGAATGATTTATCACATACTTAACTACAAAAACTAATGTAGAATATTACAAAGTGATTCAAATATACTTGCATGATAATATATTATTATAATGCTTCTTACAGGTAAAGAAATCTAATTTTAAATTGAAGATTATATATTTTTTACTAATATTACTACTTTTCCTTACGAGGACCTAATGGTTCATAGGACACTGCATCGGTACACCAAGTGCAGTGTCTCTTGATCATTATATTACATGAAGGTAAGATGATACGCTTAAGTACCAGTCCAAGAAATGAAATATTCATGTGAAGATCACGTGTAAATAAATGTTTTATGTTGACCCTCTACGGGAATCGAACCCGCGACCTCATGCACGATAGCCAAATATGCATTAATCTCGTTCTTAATAATCAACAATAAATTTTTAGAGACAATTAAAAAAAAAAAACAATTATGCTAATCGTACCTTCATGTAATAAAATTATCAAGATACTCTGCACTTGGTGTAATAATGCAGTGCCCTATGCACCATTGGGTGCGAATAAGGGAAAGTAATAGCAGTAGTAGTAGTTATGCCTAAAACCAACAGCTAAAGCATTCATGAAATGATAATTCCAGGCGATAATTTAAATCCTGCTCAGATATAAAATTGCTATCACATTGATTCTAAAATCACGAGGTATTTATTCAATTGAAGATAATTTAACAGCTAGGAATTTATTCAGGTATATGTTTTATAGATTAAAGATATTTATAGTTAGGTAAATCGTGCTGTTCCTTGATCAGCACAAAACTAACTACGGCTTTCACACTCAAATGTCTCGTTTTTGTTGCATTGTATAATATTCAAGACAGGATCTGGACTTTTTCAGTGGGAATCTATCAAGATTTCAACATTTATTTAATTAGACACAATCTTGAGATTGTCCATAGTTTTGTCCTAGCTTTATATATTTTAATATTGCTTTACCCTTTCTGCTACTGTTTTTTATTTAATGTATATGTGGGTGTGTTTCAATGGATTTCATGCCCGTAAATAAATACCTAAGCAGGAATAATTTGACGTCAAATTCGGGTTTAAAATAAACGAATTTATTCCGAGCATTTTCCGCATTTTCAGCTGCTCAAAAGAAATTAGAAAATTTATGCTTTGGCAATAATTTGTAATTCGTTGTACTGGGTGTACAAAAGTTATTACGACCTAACTGTTTTTATTAACTGTTATGTGATACCTTGGACTGGCGCTGAAGTCAAATACTGATCATCTTGCCTTCTGTAACAAAGGATCTAGATTCTCTGCACTTGGTGTACCAATGCAACGCCCTATGCACCCGTTGGTGCTGATAAGGAAGAGTAGTTTTTTACAGCCAAGTAAAATTATCAATGAATTAATTTGAATCTATGATGCCAGAATGTCTAGATGTAGAAGTCGAGAAAGGCCGAGAAAGACATGGCTTAATCAAGTCTAACAAGTAGTAAAAAGGCGAAATAATAAAAAGATGTATGAATGTGAAAAAAGCAAGTGTGGTGGTAAAAGTAAGATATTTTCTGATCTGATCAACTTAATATTTTTAAAAACAACATTTTGAATGAATACAAATACTTGTAGACAAATTACTGGATTATATTATTACACAACTCGCATGCGGATTCTTCTGTACAAACTCAACATATATACATTTATACAAAGTTTTCAAAAATTGTCAACTACATGGTCTGGACATCTGATGGGTCGGAATTGGTAAAGTTGATAATACATCAAGTGGACACTTAACCCCTCCTATGACACGTCATAACATATACCATAAACCGCCTAGATAACCCACATTCGTTTTCCAGAGTATTCTCTTTCCTCAGATGTGAAATCAATAAATATTCTGAACTTAATATTTAAACTAAGATGCCTGACTTATTAATATTAAACGAAACTGTACTGTCAAGCAAATAATGATAAAAAACGACTTTTAAATCAGTAGAAAATTAATCTTGAAAGCCTTTTCATAAATTCCTTTCAAAAACATATACCAAAAATAATGAATACAAAGAAAAAATTTCGCCATGTATTTATACGAGTAAGATTAAATCATTTTAAATTAACGTTGACGTATTCAAAATTCGGAAGAGGTAAGCCGTAGGTAAGTGGGGGATTTTTATTTAGTTCTTGTAACTTCAATATCAAATTATTTTCTATATTTGGAGAATTAAGTGTAAATTTTGTCCTCAATATTTAAGGTCGAACGGATCCGTAAAAGTGCCTACAAATAAGGTTTTTGCCATCAAAGAAATGGTGATGAGCGCTTTTCCATACCAAAGTGAATAAAAATCAATATTTTGTATACTCGAATAAATAATTTAAAGAGTATTTTTTGCCCTTAGAAAATATTACCGTGTTAGGAAAGAGAAGAGAGTAGATTGAATAAAAAAGTTAATTTTCTTCTAATCGGGTGAAAATTTTTGTGTCAAATAGAGGAGAGGTAATATTTTGCAATAGAGTATTTTAAGAATTTTGAAGAATTCGGGCAGTTAATACATATACTATATGATAATTTCAAAGTGTTTTCAACCGTGTTTTCAACGTGTAAGTCCCCTCCCTAAGCCAAACGAAAATTAGTTTTTTTTGGGATGGACAGCGAAACATATAGCTAGGGAAGACCCTAAAAAAAAACATACAAAATTCTTCTAGAAGGCTTACCACCTTTATTATCATAATTAATTAAAATTAATGTTAATTTATTTAAATTATTTTCTACTATGAAGATGTCAAGAATATTTCCTACATGAAGTTAATTTAAAAAATTCAAAAAAATCAAGGCGTGTACAGGGCTTGTGACTCTATATACAGTGAAATGGCGCGAGTGCTGTCACCATGTGAATACTCTCTGTCATCCAATAAAAAAAAAGCTAAGCATTTTACATTAATACCTTTATTCGTCTACAAGTATTTGGACACACATGAAATGCTGTTTATTTTAAAATCATTAAAATTACTACTTCTACAACCTTTCCATGTCCACACCCAATAGTGCATAGCTATCAAGAAAAATGAATCTCAATATTTTTTTATATTAATGCAATGTGACCAATCTTATCTCTTATACCGATTCAACACCAGATTACTGTGATACTTGTAAAATGTTTTATGTTAAAAAAACACATTTAAATAAATATTCATAATGAGTATAATTTCATTTCAATTATCGCTTTTTTACATAGCAAAGGTACAGAAAAACATCAAAATACTTAGATTATAAAAAAAAAGTGATGTATTTAAGAACTAGGCAGTTGAGTACAGAAGAGTGATTATGAAGCATTTTCTTATAATATTACAAATCTGATACATATGGAATTTTTATTCAAAGAAATACATAGACTTACAAAGATAATATTATAGAACTGCCTACGGGTATATTTTCTCGCTATTCTGCAAAGTTTTCATTAGTCTAATGAATTATTATGAAAATAATGTACTGCAATTTGCGTCTTATAACACTTAAAAATATATTTAAAATTAAATTCGATTTTGTGTTGTGGGAGACAACTTTCAGCAGAATAAGTTTTTGTAGTCTTACATAGCATAAATTTTTGAAATAAAATAGACTATCATACATTTATTCGTGCATAATCTATTATTGACGAGATTAGTCTAAATAAATCGATGAACACCGGCTGCACACACGAAAAAACATGACTCATTGTCACAGTCCACATGAGCCCGACGTGGTGAAAGCAGAGAGCGCGGAACCAGCGATAGAGAGGCACGATTGCCTAAGCGTTCGGTTTGTGACGCATCCTTTCTCTCTTTCACTCTATCGGCCGATGGCGTCCGTGAAGAAGGGAGACTGCAGCACAGCAACATGCTTCAAAGATGAAAGTGAAAATTAACAAGTGCACATAATGCATAAGTTTTATGAATAATTGTATTTTTCAATTAACTCCTCTGCTTTTGTATTACACAAAATAATGATAAATTCAGTAAATAATTATTTGACTCCAATTCCATTATGGTATGCTGGTTTTTCATTTATGATTTTTCTTTTGGACGTTATCACGTAAAATTATCGTCGGTACACCGACTTTTACAGACTGCTACTAATAGGTTTTTTTTTTTTTTGTATTATTTATGGAGGTGATGCCTAGAGATCATTTTATAAATACGAACTAACGCGTAAATATTAGTATTAAGGGCCAATTGAAGAAGATTTTTAGTTAATTGATCAGAAGAACATGGCATGATCAAGTACAAACGAATACTTAAAAGCGTCCATAGTGAAAAGTCTGAAATATTCTCGAAACGTGCTGCATGAGAAATGTATAATGGAAGGAAGCAAAGGAAGTGTGCCGAGGGGGAAGCCAGGACAGAGTGATGGTACGGTAATATCCCTCTCCCTACCCCTTTCGGGCGAAATGGCGTGATGGATAGTTAGTAAGTAACCTTATAAAATAAGCAATAAAATGCGAAAAAAAATGAAATAATTAATAAGTAAATGAAATAGTGAACCAAAGGCGAAACAAAGAAAAGTTTGCTCGGAAAAATGCATCATCTTCTGTTTATTGTGTGAAATTGAATTTACGGAGAAAAAGCAAACATTTTATGAGCTAGTTATGGATAAAAAAAGTTAAAAATTAAAATTTGGTTTTAAAAAATTCCCCCAAAAAAAATTTTTTTATACGAGGTTAAAAACGGAAACCCAATTTTTTAACCCCCCAACGGAAAAAAAATATTAGAACCCCAAAATTTTTTTCCCCGAACCCCAAAATGGTTAAAAAATTTTTTGAAACCACCAATTAAAAAAACTTTAAAAATTTAAAACCTTTAACAAACCAAAATTTTTCCAAAAAAAAAATATTTTTTCCCCCAAAGCCCCAAAAAATTTTTTTTGGATAAAATGAAAAATTTTTCCCAAATTTTATTTTCCCCAACCCAAAATTTAATTTACAAATAAAAAAAAAAAAGATTTAGCCCTTTTTAAATTAATGGCAAAAACATCAAATTAAATTTGTTTTTAGGAAATTTTTCCCAACCAAACAATTTTTTTAACTTTTTCATAAACCCCCTTTCCCAAAAATAGATTTTAAAAAAAACAAATTGAAAGGGAAAAAAAACCCAAAAATTGAAAAAAAAAACCCTGACTGAAAATCATTTTTTATGAAAGGAATATTTTTTTGGGTTTTTTTAAAACCGTTCAAAAAAAACAAACTCCAAAAAAAAAACAAAAAAATTACCCCTTAATTTAATGAAATTTAATTAACAGCAGGGTTTTAATTAAAAAAAATTCTTTTTTCCTAAAATAATTTTTTCACCAAAACCTTTAAAATTTCCATTTAAATTTTAATTTTGCTGTTTTCCTCCCCTTAAAACGGCGCCATCGGCCAGGGGGAAGGAAATGGTCAAAACCCAAACGGTGGCCATCCCGGGTTCGGGGTTTTCTCGTTTTTTGGCCTCGGGTTTCAATTTAACGGGAAGAATTACAAATAGTTTCCCTTGCCTTATTCGTTTTTCAACCGGCGGCCGTTAAAAACGAATTTTTAAAATTTTTATTTTCATTAAAAGTTTTATTTAAAATTAATTTTTAAAAACCCAAAAATCAATTTTAAAAAAAATTAAGGCTTTAAAACAACTGGTTTTAAAATGCTTTCAATTTGGAATCAAAATTTAAAAAAATTTTTAACCCCTTTTTGAATTTCCTTTTTTTCCAAAAATTTACTTGTGAAGGTTTAAAAAAAAGAAAACCTTTTTTTCAAATTAAGGAAAATTAAACCCAAAAAGGAAGGGGGATTATTCCGGGAAAAACTTCTAAAAAAAAAAAAAAAAAAACACAATTTTTAAAACCCCCCCCGGGCCAAAAACCCAAAAATAAAGAAAACCCATTAAAAAATTTTGTACCAAAAAAAAAAAAGAATTTAAAAATTGCCACTTTTTGGGGGAAAGGTGAAAAAATTTTTAAAAAACATTTTTCAAACCTTTTTTTTCCCGTCCGGGCTGTTTTTTGGAAAAGGGGAAAAAAAAAAAAAAAACCAATTAAAACCGGGGGCAATAAAAAAAACAAAATAAGATAAACATTTTAAAATTATTAAAAAAAAAATTATTTTTAAACTTGAAAAAAACAAAATTTTGAGTGTGTCCCAAATACTTTTAGACAAAAATTCCTGTTGAGATGTCAAATTGTAATTATAGCCCGTAATGGGTGCGAAATCCAGTTTTTTTGTCTACAAAAGTATTTGGACACACTCAAAATGTTGTTTATAAAATTAACTGGTAAAGTTATAAAAGCATAACAAAGTTAAAGATTCCTTCAGGCTTTTCCTAGTAGATTAATATAATTTAAATAATCTCATTACAATCATAAAAGGTTTCTGCTAAAATGCTAAGACATTTTCGCAATGGATGACAGAGAGAGTTATCACATGTGAAGCGTCGCGCATTTTGACTGTATATTCGCAGATATGGAATCAAATACTAGAGTGTAATATGGGGAAAGTTGTAATACATCAAGGCCACTTAAGCCAGCCAATGACGAGGTCAATAAGCCCTGTAAACGCCTAGATATCCAAATTCCCTTCCAAATTTCTCGTCTCTGCTAAGATGTCAAATTGTAAAAAAAAAAGTTTATTTTTCTCGTTAAAAGAAAACCATTCCTTATTTTATTTTATTTATTTGGCTTTTTGTACAGAGAGTCGTGTATATTGGCGGGCTTATTGCCTAATTGACAATTTCATCCAACAATCAATAAAAAACAAAGATAAAAAACATATGTAATAACTTGAAAACTTATAATGGTGAATAACGTTTAGTAATGTATCATCAATGCAAACAGGGCGTGGTGTACTGCTACTACTAGTATAAATATATAAATAAAATCAATGAATGTCAGATAAATTTGTGAAGAGCAGTAGGTTTTATATGGTGTATCAAAACTCGACGTAGAAGCGGGAATCTACGTCATATTTAGCGTGGATTTATTTTTGTTATAAATATCTGACCTGTAGTTTTCGAGAAAATTAAGTAATAAGTTGTTTTTTTTTTGAGAAATTCTTGCAAATTATTTTAAAATACAATCTATTTAGTCGAAATAATTTACAGTGCGTGCATGAGAAGATGCATGAATGTGGAGAAAGGAAGCAGGAGAAGTATGCCAGAACAGAGTGGTGTGGCGTTATATCCTCTCTGACTACCCCTTTAAGGAAATAGTGTGATGGTTAGTTTAGTACCTAGTTAGTTAATACTATGTATAAGGATAACTAAAGCATAAACTGAATTTTAATTAGAATTTATGCAATTTTACTTAATACTTATAAGCTTTTAAAGAAGAAAAAAACGTATTTTTTGATCAGATTCAAAAGTCGTATGTAGATTTACTAGTTTTCGGTTGATACTTTGAGTTCTGTTATTATATGTAAAATCTATGATAAACTTCTTAAAATATACCCTTTGCGATGGCAAACTTCCATTTTAAAACAATAAATAATGATAAACAAAATGGTTGAATGTTAGTTTTCGGTAAAATCTATTTCCAACTACACGAAATAGATCATTTAGAATCCAGAATCAAATAATCTAATTGAAGACAGTATTATGGGAAACTCCTTCTGATCTCCATGAAAAACAAATCCGTACACTCCAACAACAAATTGAATCGCCCCAAAGAAAATAGAAACGGAACAAATAAATATTTACAATAATGAAAATCAATAAAAGGCAGGAAAACTCTTTATGGATTGCAGCAATGTTATTTTATAATATTGTTCCTTATTTTTCGTTTAATCTAATGTTTTATACATCGCCCGTAAAATAGTGGTAGCGCGTTGGGCTAACACGGGTTCGATTCCCGATAAGGATCAATAGATGAAATATGTACTTAAAACTTATTTATCACATTAAATTTTCAGCGGGTGGTGGCCCAGTGGTCTCTGCGTTCCTACAAAGATCCTCGGTTCGAATCCACACTTCGACACGACTCGATTCCTATCTTCAAGCACAAGCCGCTGAGGCTTTATTGGAAAAAGGACTTACAAATCTAAATGTGTGCAAATTCATAAGATTGCATAGATTTCTTTTGTTTAAAAAATTAAAAATAAAATTACGCATTTTGATACCCTGGACTGGCCCTGAAGCGTTTTACTGATCGTTTTGCCTTCGTAGGTAATACAAATTATTAATATACAATGCATATGGCACCATTAAGTGCGAATTGTTTTTATTTTGCAGACACCTGCTGTTATACAGCAACAGAAAATGAAAAATTAGAAAAACGAAGACTTCCTATTACTTTTTAAATATACATGGAGTAACAAAAACTCATAGTACAGCTGCCGTAATATGACTTTTGGATCTGAACTAAAAATTTTTTTTTCTTCTCGTAAAAGCTTCGTAAGTATACCCGCAGAAGTAAAATTACGAGAATTCTTGATAAAATTTGCTTTTTGCCCTTGCTTTCTATAAGGATAGTATTAATTTGACTAAATAAATTATATTTGATAACAATTTGTGAAAATTTCTCGAAAAAAAAAACTACTTCTTCTATACACCAACCTTTCATCTAGCCCCAGGTGAAGCATTAAGAATTCTATCAGAATTGAGTAACATCCTGTATACTAAATCATTCAGCGTGTTTTTTTGTGATAGGAATTTGCGATTTGTGCCGGCATTAACAATGTACAATATTATATTATGGAAAAGCTTGGCTCGGCTGGCCACACTCCAGTACAAATATTTCATGCGCAACAGTTTGCGTGTTGCTACGAGGTTAAGGGGTGAAGGATGGTGACAAAATGGCGGTCGTGTGACAAAATGGCGGTCGTATGATCAACTTAACCAACGCAACAACAACTAAAACCAACAACAGCCAACAACGCCATTCCGAGTCGACAACTAAAATGGTGTATCAAACTTACGGAATCTTAAAGTAAATTTTAGCCTAAGATATCAATACATAATATCGGCGATGCACTTAAAATATATGCACATTCAAAGAGAGAAGATATAACAAGTTAAGAGAAAGATAGAAAAATCACAGATACAATGCACATTCATTAAATTCAAATGAAAAAATCGTCGAATTGTTTGTGGTCAGAGCACCTGACGCGGAATCAGATGATCCCAGGTTCAAATCCCGGAGTGAACATTCAAGTGAATTTAATGAATATACATTGTAAGTGTAATTTTTCTCTTTCTCTTTACTTGTTATATAAAAAGTAAAGGTGTTTAGCATTTAAAATCATCGCTTCATTCTCATACGAATAGTGTAAAAATTAATAGAGAAGATATAATTTATTATTATTGTTTTTTGCTTTTGTGTTCCCGTCAGAAGATAAGAATTAATTGATGGGTCCCTGGGTGTTTTAATACAATAATTGTAATTATTGTCACTGCATCAATCTTTTTTAATTTTTATTAATCTAAAGTCAGTTTGATTTTTCCCGAATTTTGACCTGTCGATTTTTTCAAGTTTTAACGCTTTTTATAAATGGTACTTTAAATTCCCTTTAAAGGGTTTAACAAATAATGTAACTGAGCTGTATGAACGCTAGAAAAAAAACATGTTTTGCCCTATACTTATAACATAGAACGGTGTTAGCAGCGCACACAAATTGTGGCTTCAAAATGGGGTTTTTATTCTGTTGTCACCTTTAGTTATCCTGATGATTGAGAAAAAATTACAAAAATCAGGGCTTCCGTTATTTTTTCCATAGAATCCATTTTTTTTCGAAAATCGGTAACGCCATTTCCCTAGAAAATAGTTATTTGATAATTTTTCAAAGCTTTGGACTGTCGACAAATCCGAAATAACATTTGAGAACTCCCAAATTTCAAAAGCAAGCTTTGGGTGGAGTCTTAAAAGGAAGTTTATTTCTTCTGTTTATAAAATTAATTTAAGTATTTTTTAATGTTAATATAGTCTTCATTACTGTAGATTTCTCTAATAATAAAAAAATTAAATTGTTGGCATGAAAATTTAATTCGACCCAGTTAGCAGTACCGGGAGAGATTTGTTTAAATTATTTGTTTCAAATTGGAAGGGATTAATAGGTACAGGGCTTATGACCTTATTATGGAAGTGGCCAAAGTATTATTTCCCATTTCACCGTGAAATCCATACAAGTATTTAGACACAAAAATGTTGTTTACGTGTGATAACGAATTTATTTGATAGAAATACGTAAATAGGACGTGAAACGAATGTGTTTGATAAAAATAAAAGGAGTGTTGTGTATGTTTTTTATTTGGAAAACATCGTCGTATAAAAACTTTTTAATTTAAAAAAAATGAAAAAAAATTGAAATTACAAATTGCTTGTCTGCTAAAGACAAACGAGAAACATTTAACAAATCAAGAGAAAGATAGACAAAATCACGATAAAGATAGGAATTCATCAAATCGCTTGAAAAATAAATAACTGTTCACTCCAGGGTTTGAACCTGGGTCTTTCTGATCACCGGTCAGCTTCTCTAAGGTACCCCGCAGACTAGAGACTTTCTATCGGGCGATAGTTTAGTCGGGTTGGGTTGCTAGCGCGCACACTGAATCAACAAAACAGTCGGGTTGGTGATGAGTGCGCACACTAGAGAACAGTCGGCCAACTGCTCTCGAATGATTTTCCAGTTAATAAGCGACTTTTGAAGAGAGCGGTCGCAATGAATGTTGGAACAATATTCTCAAGAAAAGTTATTATTGCTGCAATACTACGAAGGAGAAAGCTATCGCCCGATTAAACGATCGGCAAGTGTGCGCGTGTGGAAGAGCGCCATACTTATTAAGCTATCGGCCGATAGTTTATCGATAGAATAGTTTAAAGGCAATCGCAAGGCCTATTAAACTTGGCAATCGGCCTAGAGTATCCAATACTTCACCTGGGGTTGCGATTATGAGTAATGGGAGAATTCGATTAAAAAATTATACTAGAGGTTAGATTTTTTCTAGTACAAGTAGATAGTAAAGTAAGTCTAACAAAATTATAACGTTATAAATGTTTGTATAGACTATCTAGCGAATTTATTTTATACATTGTGTTATTTATGTCTCTAATATGTGTAGTGTATAATAATATAGCTTCTGTCAAATAAGGTTACTCGGAAATTCTCATTATTAATATTTTCCTTTCTGAGAGATATATTTTTCCCAAGGTTCGGTGCAACAACTGTGTTCAGCCTCTATTCTGTGAATTTTTCATAGCTGTGTGGTCATTTAGTTTGGTCTACAGGCGTCCATTTAGGAAGCAACGTCCATACACACTTATGTCCGTGCGTTGCCTCCGATTTGTTACTATGGAAATATAAAAATATCGAACAACAGAGTTTGTGTGAAAATTTTTGTGAGTTTCAAATGAAAATTTCTTGTGGCCAACAACGTTGGCGAAATCGTTGAATGAAAAAAACATTTGCGTGATTTTCAACCCATGATCGAAAAACATCTCCTCATGGTTACGATTGGGTATAAACTCGTTTCAAAGAACCACCAGAGGCTGGAGAACAAGTGGTTGAGTGAACCGATGTGTGCCACGTTCAGGACCGGATTCGAACTCGACTCTTCCTTCACTGAAGAATAAACGTCGACCAAAATAAGGGGGAAATTGTGCTATCGAAATTCGTCATTTATAGTTTTGTGAGAGATAATGCCCAAGATTATGAACATGTCTTCATGAGACCAGCTCGTCAATTATTTTGGTGTTGTTGTTTTTGCGGTATGGAGGAAAGTTCGCACCACCGCCACGCGATTGATTTGGTTGCCAAAAGAGATAGAATTTTTCTTCAAAAAGTGAATCGATAGTAATGTGGCTGTGATTGACCCGACATGCTTTTGAAATCGCGGTAAATTACGATCCAAACCGTTCATCCGAACGCGATCATAACTGTGAGACGAGACATGGGTTTTTTTTTCGAGGTTACGACTTTGCAAACAAGTCAACATCATCAGAATGGCCGCACCAAAAAACTGAGCCGCACGACACCCAGAAAAATATCCGCGCCGAAGCAAATCGAAAACGGATATACAACCGGTTGATGCTGACCGTTCTTCTTCGATCATATTCCGTCGCTATTCGTGTTCGTTCATTTCGGAATTTTTACCGGAGGGCCCAAACCGTGTCAATTATGGTATTATACATTGGCGTTATATGACGGCGTTTCCCTCCGTTTAGAGTGAGAATGTGTGCGTCGCAAAAAGACCCAGGATTGTCCTGGCGGAACAACAGTTGGGATTTTGCCACCAACGATTCGATAATGCACCAGCCGCACAAAGGATAATTGTGGTGGTGAACGTAGTTTTTTGAACAATAAATTCAACAAATATCATCGAAACAACCACCGGTACTCTCCAGATATGGCCCCCGGTGTGACTTTTTTCCTGTTTCCAAAACTCCAAATTACCACTCGTTCGATGGAACCCCGTTTT
The DNA here is from genome assembly GCA_022494985.1 of Micrasema minimum. Taxonomy (NCBI): domain Eukaryota; kingdom Metazoa; phylum Arthropoda; class Insecta; order Trichoptera; family Brachycentridae; genus Micrasema; species Micrasema minimum. Next base: position 51,046 of record JAGVSP010003773.1, read on the forward strand.
TGAGACCCCGCATTGACGACCATCAAAAACTAATTCGCAGCGAGAGACACCATGAAGGCCCATCCCCGGAATATTATAGCTGTATAAGTGTTTCGATGATTGGATTGGTTCCGTTTGGAAACAGGGGATCATGTACGTATTGCCTCATAAGGGGCCTATTTTTGAAAGGGGATCATAATAAATATTTATATGATTGGATAAAGGTTAAGTTGTGGGTTTTGTTTGTGTTTTTATTTCCAAATTTCCCGGGTACTTATTTGACAGTGTTTGTTTATTACATGTTTTTACCATTTTATGGTTTGAAACGTCATGGGCTACATGAATTGATGACGTATAAGGGGCGTGGCCAACGCTGTGACAAGTGTTTTCACGGTTATTTGAAATTGAAAACTCATCTAAATATATTTATACAACCTATTAAATTATTTTATTTTAAAGTTTGCAGGAAAGTATTTTTATTTTTAAATATATATAAATTTTTTTTTTATCTTTTTCCCTAATTACACACATAAACGAGAAGGTTTCAAAAGTCAAATACGCAACAGTTTTTTAAAAAACGACATATAAAAATTTTATAAAATAAAAATATTTATTATAGTGCGTTTAATGATCCGTTTACGACGAGTCCAATGCTGGAATCACGAATAAGTATCTACTGAGAGACGTATAAAAACAAAAAAAAATGTAGGAGAAATAAAATATTTGAACCTTAACACCGTTTGTAACTGAAGACAGCAGATGTACAAGCGGCAAACCCCCTGGGTGAAGCCCGGGTGTATCTACAATCGTTTTTTTGGAGTCGAGTTTGTAGAGTGTTTTTTTTTTAATTGACCCATAAGTTTTAGAGAACAAATGGCAAGTAACCATACGTTTTTGGATTAAAAAAAAAAAAAAAAAAATATTCTATTGCTATTGCAATTTGCTATCAAATGTAATTCAACTAACTAAACTAACTAAACCATCACGCCATCTTCACCCGTAGGGGGTAGGGCGGGGGTAGTCAGAGACGGAAGGTCGGGATTAGCCAACTAACTGCGAGGATAGAGTTTTGAACGCTCATAATCTACCACTCTGTCCCTGACAAGACTTACCTTTACTTACCTCTACATTCATACAATCTGTCTCATGCACATTTACACCCGATTATTCCGACTTTTCCACATGTCCACTTTCAAAGTACTTGACGTACTTGATCATGCCATGTCATTTCTCGGCAGGCCTTGTGGCGTGGCGTACTACATCCAGGCACAACTTTCATTTAAACTTCCCTACTTTTTTAAGCCGTTCTTTCCATCACTCAGATCGCGCACCACTTGACCAAACCATCGTTAAAAAAGCCCTTTCTTAATTTTGTCTATAATACTAGTCTCAGCCTTGCACTCTGCTCTAATTTCGACATCTATTTTTACACCTATCATTACATTGTCTTACCACACATAGATCGCATTTCACACATTCATTCAGTCTACTTTCATCCTTCTTTTTCCACACGTTATTTTAATTTACCAACAAATTAATTACTATCCAATAAAGAAAACAAAATAATAAAAACGAAATGTGTGCAATTATATTTACTCAGCGGTATGGTGTGTGTGTGTGGTGTTGTGTGTCATTATGAGAGCTTGTATGAGACATTACTGTTTGTTTTTTCAATATATGTATTTCAAAAGGTTATATTACCAACATTCGACTTTAAAGCTGATGTAGATATTTCCAGTTTTCGGGCCTGTAACTCGCTTGACGATTTGTTACTCCATGTTTTCTTTGGTGTAGGAGTAAAAAACATTATTGTGAGATTTTATCGACAACGGAATGGTTAATTCCATGAAATAGGGGTTCCTGAGATTGGGCGCGCCTAACGGGTTAGTTGATAAGACTCGATCAGGATACACTTCATCATTTTTTAATGTTCCTATTTATCGTGATTCGTGTCAATTGTTCTCAGTAATTAGTTTGAATGTAGATTTGGGTCTGATTTTTTTTATATTCTTTATATATAAATATGGTTTCAGGAATTCGAATTATACCTACGTAATTATTAAAAAAAAATTGATATAATTCTCTAAAAATATATTTTTTCGTATAATATTTATATAATAAATATGTTAACTGAACTTTGTGTATATTCAAAATTGTATTTTCTATATCCATATAGTCAATATAATAAAATAAAGTTGATGTTTAAATATAATTTCTAGAATATAAATGAAGGTGAAATATTAACGTCCAGGAGCGTCAAAATACAAAGAGTAAATAAATAAAAAAAACTGAATAAAGGTGACAGATAGTTGACGACACGAACGAAAAAGGTAAATAAAAATGTAGCGTTTTACAGACTGAGGTGTGCATACAAAGTAAAGAGTTTACGAAAGAAACATGCTAAGTCCATAAATTCAAAATGTAAAAAAAAAACTAATAATTACTGATTACAAAAGGTCAGTGCATTTTATTGCTTTTACTCGACATAGCTTTTTTGCGAGTATTCAAAAGCCTGTTAAATAAAAAAGATTTACTTCTTTTTTTTTCAGGCGTCTTCTAGTAAGTAATAAAGCTCGATATAGCCTTACCTACACCAATAAAGATTGATAGCCAAAAATACTTAACAATCTTCTCAACAGATGTCCCCAGAGAGAAAAAATGTTGAAAATTGTCGAAAAACAAACTCAAATGTGGAAGGTTCTGTACAAATTCAATATATATAGTAGTTTAAAAAAATTGTCATATATGGTTATCAGATGATGGGCGGAATGGGGAATGTTGTAGTACATCAAGTGGCCACTTAACCCAGCCAATGAATGGTCATAAGTCCTGTAAACGCCTTGATAACCCACATTCTGTACCAAATACCACTGTTGAGAAGATTATTAAGCATTTTTTGCAATCAATCTTTTATAAACAAACTCAAATGTGGAAGCTTCTGTACAAATTCAATATATATAGTAGTTTCAATTTTTTTTCATATATGGGTGTCAGAGGATGGGCGGAATGGGGAATGTTGTAGTACATCAAGTGGCCACTTAACCCAGCCAATGAATGGTCATAAGTCCTGTAAACGCCTTGATAACCCACATTCGTTTCCAGAGTTTCTCTGTCTCTGTTGGGATATCAATAATACCGAATTAAATGAGTGAAAAAAGTAACTCTGACCCACAAAAAAAATTCCTTGACCATGTTCTGTCACTTATTTTTACTGCTTGTTATCCCTATTATGCTAATCTATGTATTTTAATGGATTTTTTTCCGTAAATAAATAAATAAAATAAATAAATATCGTTGGATAAATTGTAGTCAATATTATGATTCTAATAAGTGTTAATAACAAAATGAATGAATCAATAAAATACCACTGAATTTCTACCATTTAAAAAGTTTTTTAAAAACTGCTTACTACTTATTTATTTTTTTTAAACGCTTAATACGTTTTTCGCATTCATTGTGACCAGACATGTTTTCTTCCGCCTGATACAAAATTTAAAACCAATTAGTTAATAACATACTGATAATGTGTAATCAAAAATGATAATAAACGTTTTTACGCAAATTTTGCGTTCTTGTGATACTTATACTCAAATATCTAAATTAGGGCATTTTTTACAATAGTTGGCCAAATATATATTTTTAATGACTTTACATCGTGTACAGTCAAAAACTCAGTGTCAGTCAGTAAGCAGAAAACTAAAAAATGGATCTATTTTATGCGAATTACGTGACTACGCAAGTTCTTTCCGTCCCATTTTTCAAGCACGATCATAAAATTCCCACTGTTTAAATATTTGCAATTCACGGGAGCATTTTTCCAGAAACACCGCTCAGAAAAAAGTGTTCCTGGTTTGTTTCATAACTCGGGAACTTCATAAATACATTATCACCCGGAGTACATTAATTTCTGCCCCGTTATTAGCGAGATCAAAGAACCGTTTACATGAGGAATATTTCTTATTAGAAGTTTTTCTTGGAAGCCATTAATTTTTTAAGTTCTTTTAGGCGATGCATTTTTCTTATAAAAAAATAAGGCACTGCTTTTTATTGGATATTGTGTTTTTTTTTAAAGCCATGCAGTTTTCTTGAAAACATGCAATTTTTTCTTGGAAAACATGTATATTTATTGGAAAACCATGCATTTTTCTAGAAAACCGTGCATTTTTCATGGAAACAACGCATTTTATGAGTACATTTTTAAAAATAAATTACTTTATACGACGTTGACTATCTCTCTTGGTATAAACACACGTTCTGTATTAGCACAAGATAAGGTAAGTTGTAAGGAAATGCCTGTTATTAATCTGAAAATATTATTGAAATAATGTAATAATGTTATAGAATAAGTAAAAATATATAAATCTATGAAAACCGAATTTGTGACCGAACCTTACTCAATGCGCTTAATTATTCTTCGTGTAAACGACCCCTAATATGAACTTGTATGTTTGAGCTTATTAAAGCAACAAAGATGACCTCAGTCGGAAAAAACGTACAGGTAAAAAAGTTTATTAATTATATTTTTGGGCCTCTGGGTGATAACATCATTCAACATGAAGGTATACATATTATGTATACCTTCATGTTGAAGCGTAGGACTCATCATCTTGCCTTCATGTAACAAATGATCACGATTGGTGTACCAATGCAGGGGTCTATGCGCCATTGGGTGCGGATAAGGGAAAGTAGTAACATAAACAACAGACAATAGACAATGCATCTCATAGCAGCAAAAATACATATAATACGATACCTTAATATGCAAATTGTGTAACTCCAAAATGGTTACTTTACAGGGCGGCCAAAAAACGAAATGGTTGAATTGCCAAATTTGCAGCGTTGCCAATACTAACGTGGCAGTTTCCAATTTTTCTTGAGGTGGTTTTTAAGGCATTTGTAATAATGTTGGACTCGCCCAATTTACCTAGCACGTGTATTTGAATACAGACAACAAAATGCCATCATAAAGTCATTTTGTCAAAAAATGGGAGTTACAAAATTTGCATATTAAGGTCTTGATTTGAAATATTTTTATGAGAATCACATCTAAAAAAAATATTTCGAATCGAACCCGCGATCTTATGCATAGCAGCCCAGCGCGCCTTTCACAATTCATTATTAAAATCTGCATTTAAAATATGAAAACGGTAGGGATTTGATAATTTAAGATAAGTTGGAATTGCGGGGAATCTTTTTGGTTCAGAATCGCTTGCATAAATAGAATGCCAAGCTACGGGAGATGGGATGAAAGGCACGACGTAGTAAATGCAGAATGCGCCCCTATTGCATAGGATTTAATGGACGTCGGCGTCGTTTGCAGACGCAAAACTTAATTTAATGTTAAAAAGCCTTTTGAGAAACGGAGAATTTGAAATGAACAAAAAAACGTAATTATGAATTCAAACTTGAGTTGAGCCGAGTATTCAGAAACGTTCGGATAAATTTTTATCAGCACATCATACATAATATACCTATTTAAATATAAAAATGTAAATAATATAACGAGCACTCTCTTCAAAAAGACTTGAAGAGTGGGGGAGCTGAATTTTATACTGAAGAATAGTAGTATATAATTTTGTTCATCTTCAATTTACACAGCTTTTTTGAAAATAAGTTCTTGTTTTATTGTCATGACGAACAAGAGTCATCATTATTTTTTCGTCTACGTTATGAAAGAATATATGTGTTTACGTTTGGTCTATACATGGTGTAACAAAACTCGATGTACAACCCGAAAACTGGTGAATCTACATCATATTTGGAGTCGAATGTGTAATATGACTTTTAAATCTAGATTGAAAAAAATATAATTTTCTTAGCGCAATTTTTGTGGGAAATCACCCCAAGGGCGCTGTACATTCGATATTTTGAAGTTATACTTCTTTGCGCCCGTTAGACACTTTGGGGTGGGATGTTGGTCGAGAACCGCGTCACGCTGATTTTTAAGAGAAAATGGCGCTTAAGAGAAAATGGCGCCACAGTCACTGATGCTTGTATTGGTCTGACTTTGACAGTTGTCATTTCTTTTGTTTATTTACTTCTTACGCGTCATTTTAGCGAATTATCTTTTTAGAAAATACGCTATTGCAATGGCTTCGGTTTTTCTCCATGACTTAAGGATGAAAGAATGATTATAGAAGAAATAACTGATAATGATAATATAGGTGTATAATATAATAATGAAGTCACGTATAATATATTGAATATAAATATATTGAATAATATTGAAAAATGTCTTATATTTCATTTATATATCCTGTCTGTTTGTGTGCGTGAGTGGGTGTATGAGAATGGCCAAAGAAGTATAACTTCCACCGTGTGGTCCGACGCACACCGATTTTTTGTTTAATTAATTCCATTCCCAATTTATGAATAAAGGATCTGAGACAACGATTATTTAAGAAACGATATTAAATCTATACGTAGGCGTAGTACTAAACTCCAATTCGTCTTGCAGCTACAAAGCGCATGGACGGTTGGAACTCAGCTTCACCCACGTACAAATTAAATAAAAACTATTTTACTAAAAACGCGATACAAATGACATACTAATTCTACTGATAGCAGACAGAGTCTAGAATCCAGGTCGTCTTGCAGCTACAGAGCGCATGGACTATTGGAATGCCAGCTTCCATCGAAATTATCATAAAAGCTTTCATAAGTACCGCAGATTAAGTAAAATTGCGTGAATTCTTATTAAAATCCGGTTTTTTATTTTTTTTTTCTATGAATAGGATAAGACACAAAAATGATAATTGATAGAATTTGCAAAAATTTATAAACAAAAAAAACAACTTTTAATCAATTTTCTCGGAATCTTGGGTCAAGTCCAAAAATTTTATTCTACAAAATCGACTCCAAATATGACGTAGATTCACTGGTTTCCCGCTTGTACATTGAGTTTTGTTTTTTTTTTTTTTTTTTTTACTTTTTTTTATTTCAATAAGTATATACATAAAAGAAAAACAAAACATGTCCTACTGAGTTGCCTACTGCAACTCGTCAGTGGGTGCATAAATACAAATTCAACTAAAAATAAAACTACACAATACATACCCTAGCGCACAAAAAATTAAAATACATATAAATAAAAATACAATTTCTAAAACTCAATATAATAATTCGCGCTCTAGCAACCAAGTTCTCAGCACGCGTCTCTCTTTTAAGCT
>JAGVSP010003774.1:0-19343 GCA_022494985.1 Micrasema minimum
TATCTCCCCACACCTCTAAGTTCCCCCGTCCTTAATATCTCCGTTTATTTATTTTTAAAACTAATTACACAGATATTCAATTTACAAATAAAAAACCAAGCAAAAATAAAAAATGAAGCATATTACCAGAATGGTTATTTAACATATTAAATGATTTACATAAAACATGCAAAAGGAATAATAAAGAAAAATATCAAGTAATGACCTCCCAGAGGATGGAGAAATAGAGGAGGGCCCATCACACCAACCCCTCAAGGGGAGGAAAGAACAGAACATGTAGTACCTTCCACTCGAAAGGAAGCACGGTCCAAGCCGAAGTGAAGTCAGCAAGCATTCAGGAGCAACTCATGCCGCGACCGTCAGGATTCCCCAACGCGACAGTTAGATAGAGTAGAAGAAAAGTTATGAAATTAAACAACTTTTGTTTTGAACAAAAGTTATTTGAATAGAGAAAAAATTATTCCTCTTGTCCATCAGATCCACATTTCACGCTGGTTTCATGACTCCTGCCAAACCGATCAACATCAAGATAGAATTTTTAAAATTTCAACAAGTTATATTTAGTAAATCAGATGTAAAAAATACCTACCTACATTATATGACAAGTTTTATTTACAGCAATAAACCACTTTCCTAATGCTGGTGCTGATGTTATACTCAAGATACAAGAAATGCAAAATAAAAAACTAGACCCCAGCCCCGCTAACCTTTTACTTCGGAAACGAATGGGATAAAAGAATTTTCAAAGACCTATAGAAAGGCTTTATTCCCTCGTTTTAGTTTTGTTGTAAAATACCACCATGCAATGTTTCATAAGCAAGACGCAAGCTGTGGTAAGCTTTATTTCTAGCGGAAACGTAAAAATACAAATCGGTAGATAGGTTTTAGAAAAATAGTAAAACCCTGGTGTGGCGCCGACCGTAACTCTCGTAACGTAATATCATTATAGAAATAAACCAAAACAAAAATGCAGCACTTGATTTAATAACTTAAAACCTCCTAGACTTTATAAGAGGCTTAACGTGCAACAGGAAATTCACAAACTGGTTTTGAAAATTGTATGTAAATATAAATAATGCACATATAACTAGTGGATGGAGTTTGTTAGGTTAGGTTGTTTAATAGGTATTTATATTAAAAACGAAACTCTACAATTGACGTTTTTACTTTTGGAAAATCCATTTCGATTTTTTAACCAATATTTTTTCTTCTTTTAAAGTTAGACTTCAGGGTCTGTATTTGTCTCATTCTCATTCGACGCTGCCTTTTGCCTCTCCGCCCTTTTTGCAGGTCGTCCAGGAAGTTGGCGGCCAGGTGGGCAGAGATGCATCATGGAGCCGGCGATTTTATTATCATCCATTCTTTCCACGTGTGCGTGTGCATGCCAGTTTCTTCACACTTGATAACATCTTGAACTTCACAAGTTAATCGAATTTTATTATCTTCTCAAAAATTTTCCGGTTATAGATCTTGAAATTTTCATCTTCAAGCGTCTCAACATGGATTTGGTCTTACGTATGTCTGTCTGCCTTTGTTTCAATTCCATGTGTCAGATTGGAGCGAGCACTGCGTTACTTAATTCACATAATTCATAATTATTATCATCATCCAATGCAAGTATGTGAAGCATATAGATTCCACAAACTACCTCCAAGCCAAACCATCAGCCGCGAGTTCCAGTGCATCCTCCCATATCAGGTCTGCCGACAGATTGTCAACAGTGGGCGTCCAGGACGCCGAGAGCCTGATGCTTTGTAAAATAGGCAAGCATGGTTAAGGCTCTCGGGAGGCATGCGTAGTATATGGCCCAAAGTTATTCACTCTGTATATAATATATTTGTTGCGGTCAACATGATTGGATACGGAGACACAATTACCAAATTAGGTAACCAGAGTGTCAGCGAAGTAGATTGTGAATGCCGCCGTATATTGATGAGGCCCTTCGAGCTTCCCCTGTCTTTGTTCCCCAACCGATACCGGATATGGCGGATATATTGAATCAATCGCTCGGCTGCACAACGGGTTGGCCTAACCCTAACCGGATGTTAAACTCCGATTTAGAATTCACGCCATCTATCGCCGATATTCAGTGACGAGTAATAACGAGACAAAATCGCATTATCAAAATGGTGCCATCAATATAAATGCATTATCGTTGTCCGCATCGTGGTGGCACAATGCAATGCTAGCAATGGCTAGCGCGTATAGCTACCATGTATGATCTGGCGGGTTCGATTTTAGACGACCGATGCGACGCCGACGGGGCCATTATAAAATATTAATTTTATTTCAATTAAATTTTTCACATACAATTAATTCATACGTGTTACCTTGGACTGGCTCTGAAGCGTAAGAGTTATCATCTTGCCTTCGATCAAGATGAAGAAAAAAAAGGGTAGATTCATTAATAATACATAAAGCTTAGATAGAGATATTAAATAAATATCTCTGCGTTTAGACGGATATCGAACAATCTTTGCTAATTTAAAATTTTCAAAAATTAAAAAAAAGTTATTACATTTCCGATACACTTACATACAATAAGCATGCATGGTCTATTCACACATATTCGTGACGAGAAGGGACGTACCATACCGTGTTTCCTTCCGTGTTCGTGAACAGAAATTTATTTCTATGTTAATACACTAGATGAGTGATTTCAAAAAAAGAAGTCAAAATTTTGATATAATAATGAAATATCGGCGGTGATTGTTTTTATCACGGATGCCGGAAGGGCATTGTGAACACCGGAGCATCACTGCGTCGGACATGACTGTCTGAACACGGGCCGTCTTTCCTCTTTGGTTTACACAGACTTCCCATGTTCCGATATATCTTTTGCACATTTCTGAATTACATAGAATTCCCATGTTCCGATATTTTTTAATGCACTGTACGGTACGTCCCGTCACGTAATGGATATGTGTGAGTAGACCTTGATAATCAGTACAATATTCATCGTTAAAAACATTCCTATACCTACAAAATCCTAGTGAATATATTAATTTATAAAAATACATCCCTTAACATCTAATACTAGCAAGTATTTATATTTATTCAAACTATTAAAAATGTTTTTGTAAGTAGGTATAGGTATACTGTAATTCGCAATTTACACGGGACTGAAAACTGTACAGTTCAGTCTGTCAAAAGACACGCAAGACAGTAATGGTGTTTTTCAGCCCTCTGCGGAATACTCTATACCACCAGCTTTTCTTAACAGAGGGCGTGAGATCCCAGGGCAGGTTAGCGTCAAGACTTAAAGTAAAAAAATACCAAATTTACACAACCAAAATGATCACACAAATTCTTGGATAGGTGTCTTGAAATAAAACAGTTAATTAACAAAAAACTTGGAGGAATCACTATAATAAAGAAAAATACAATATTTATTGACTTGACACCTAGTCTATTATGAATTTGAATAAAAAAGATGAGAGTGAATTTAAGTTGGTAATGAAAATCTCACTATGATAATAAATTGCAGATAAACAGATTATACAGAATTGAAGTAAAGATTTCTAATGTACGATGAAAAACTAAGAGTGAGGTTAAAGTTTTGAACAAAGATTTTAAAAAAAAACAGTTATATTGGGAGATACGGCCTAAGTATATAGAAGTTGGTAGATCCGCAACCAATCAGAGCTCTATTTCAAGAGTTCTGAGTAATTTCAAGTATTGTCACCCACACTTCTAAATTCTTTGGTTTTGAAGAGATTTCGGGGTTGATGAAAGAGGACGTCCAATGTCTTGGATATCAGCAATTTCCCGTTCAGGTTTCGCGCCGTGATGAGGAGAACGATTCCTCCATTTTGTTTTCTTTATGAATAGTTTTAATTTGTCTAAAGTCTAAATAAATGTTATTTCATAAAAATTTGCAAAAATTATATCGAAAAAAAAACAACTTAATAAATTTTCTCGCGAACTATGGTTAAATCAAAACAATTTAAAATGATGTGATTTACTGGTTTCCCGCTTGTACATCGAGTTTTGTTACACGGTGTATTTAACTCAATACCTGGGTAACGTTTATCGATGACAGATTCTTCAGAAAAAATATATTTGAAAGCTCCGATATTGACTAATACTATAAAATATTAATATTTCTTTGATATAGATACTAGTATTTTTATATTGATGTAATTTTTAACTGAATACACACGGGTTTTGCCAAGCGAGGTATTCATTAAGAACAAAACTTTATTATTGTACAAAAATTAAATATATAAATAAAATATTCCACTGGCACATCAGCCTCCAAGATATGGCTCCAACAAGTACAAAAACATTTAAAAGCAGATTTTTTCAAATGCATTTTTTTTCATAAATTGCATCCTTAAATTATTTACAGTTGATTCAGCAAAGATAAAATTTTGTGAGTGGGCAACTCCTTTCTATTTTGGAGCAAAATTTCACATTTTTTATTTCTTAGGCACAATTTTTGTCAAAATAAGTAATGCGGATTTCGATATATTTATATTTTTTTTAGAAATACCTTTCAGGTCTATTATAAAGGCCGTTTATAAAGTGATTTAATAAAAAAAATAGAAATATTGATATCTAACTAAATATTTAAGTTGACGTGCATTTAAAGATTATTTATGTTATAAAAATAATAAATATTAGATGAAAACATACATTTTCTTAGTGTTCGTTTAGTTTAGTTTGCTACTTATGCCTTAACGTACACGTACTTGGCGAACGAATACAAAATTCCCTATTAGGTATGCACCATTCGGTTAGGAGAAGAAAAAAAACAGAAATTTGGCTTAAGTATAATTCTAAGATTTTCTGATAATATTGAAATGTATGAACTGCACAAACAATAAATGACTGCCAATTTCTTTAACTGATCCAGTAAAAGTGCCCGATCGAAGAAACCTTTTTTTACTTCGGAGGCATAAAAGCACTGACAGCAAAATATCCAATAGTTTGATAAATGTTTCTTTAAAGTTTGAAGTTCCAACTGATCGGCTTTTCGTAATGCAGTTGGCAAGTTTTGCGATGAAGACGAAGTGGCAAAATAACTAAGTGCCTAGAAACTTAAGCGATAGGCTGTTGAATACCTTTTCCTATTAAACTTTCATCATCACAAATTTCCCGGCTGTCTATTCAACTTTTACGTCAAATGACTTCAACACGAGATGCCTATGGAATAATTAGATACGGCCTCCTGTAAAGCAACTAGAGAACGTACGCTGAGAATAAAGGAGCTCGTAAATCCTAATCATTCATTCAAGATACTGTTTAAAATCTTTGCAGTAAATACGGATTATTATTCAAAATTTTAGAAAAAGTTTCGTAGTCGAGTCATTCGGTGTCACCAATATTTTTAAAAATTTAAATTAATTTTTGTTTATTTTCAAAAGAAAATTTTTTGTTTACAAAGAAATACATAAAATCACATATACATTGGAAAAAATAAACAAAAATCCCACCAAGACATAGGCTGTTTGTGGGTATACTGTGAAAGTCAATGTGAATGTGTTCACACTCTTTCAAGCAGCATGCACGAGGCAAAAGAGAAAAAGATAATAAAAAAATACAAGATATTGATATTTATACAAGACGAAGAGGAAGGGAAATATTTATAAAATATGAAAACAAAAATAATAAATAACTGAGATTATGTTATTGTTTAGGTCTTTATAGTAAGAATGATTTTACCTTGACACTATGTATCCAACTTTGTGTTAATTTTTTAAAATATGAAAAATTCGGGAAATTTGACAATGCCATTTTAATGTCAGTTAAAAAAGAATTAATTAAACTGAGGGCAATAAAATGTGCATGTCTCTGAGCAAGTCGTGATTTACAATGTACGAGTAGTCATTCTAGATGATCTAGAATTACCAATGATGATGATCCCGAATGACTAATTACACTTATAAGGATGCCGAATGATTTATCTACTCGACTAAGAGTAGTCGTTGATGTAATTTTTTTAATAAAAAAATGGCTTATTCACTCTTAACAATAAGATAAATATTTTTTAACAGTATTTTCAAGAAATTATTCGGAATTGAATTTTTTTATCTCAGTATCTAGATCTTACCCGCTACTAATTGTAGCTATTGTTACATGCTTTCCTGAGAAAATCGATTAAATTTTCTACAAAACCTAATTAAGAAAAGAAAAGTGGTTAGGAACTACTCTCAATAAGAAGAAAATCTTCAAAGTTACTTTTTCATTTTCCGTTTACCGTTTTTTATTTAATTAATCTTTTGTTCCTACTAATATTCATTCATATTTTCCTTTGGTCTTATGTTTCTCGTAACGTTTCCTTTAAAAATAATAATGTAAAGCTTACTACCACTACTTTCCTTTATCCGCACCCAATTGTGCATAGGGCACTGCTTTGGTAAACCGAGTGCAGTGTCATTTTATTACTTGAAGGTGAGACGATCGGTCTTATGGTTAAGAACCAATCCAAGGTATCAAACATAAAATTTTGATATGAAAATCACATGAAAATAAATATTTAATGTTGACCCAAATCGAACTCGAATTGTTTCTTGAGTTTTGCTATTGTGTACAAACATGATACATGGTTACTTTGTTTATTTTTGTTTTGTTTTATGTTTTTAAATTAAAACAATGTTATTTGGATAATACGTGTGATACAATTAATTTTATGGAATATTATTTACTGTAGGCGTATGTCGAGATATGTTCGTAAGTTTTCAGCATGATATGATTTAAAAAAGAAAAAAAAAATTGATTTCCCTGTCAATAATTTAATTCAAGAATTACAGAAAAATAAGCTTTCTTCGAATTATTTTCACTGTTGTGCAGTGTTGTGGGCATATCCATAGATACTCGTTCGTAGATTTTACAGTATTAAGAAAAAACATCCATCCATCATCACTTCAGCCCTTTGAGGTCCACTGCTGGACATAGGTCTCCCCCTGCCGTCTCCACTCCCCCCGTTCCTGCGCCACCCCATCCACTGTCTTCCAGCAGACTTCCTGATGTCGTCCACCCATCTCATAGGTGGACGTCCTTGAGGCCTTTGGTTTATAGGTCTCCACACCAGAACGCGTTTCGTTCATCTGTCATCCGTCATTCTGGCTATGCGACCGGCCCATTTCCACTTCAACCAAGCAATTCGCTGCTTCACGTCGCAGTCCTTTGTCTGGCGTCGGATCCAATCGTTCCCTTTTCGGTCTCTTAATGTTATTCCAAGCATAATTCTCTCCATGCTCACTTGCAACTTATAGGAGGATTGCTTCGTCAGAGTCATTGTTTTCGCGCCATAAATAAGTAAGGACGGGTAGAATGCATTGGTTGAACACTCGAGTCTTGAGTGAGTTGGGAATGGATTAATCCATGAATTTGAAATATTGTACACATTCCTTATAATGTATAAGTACATGTTTAACATTTCCAACATGTCTATTGCCGTATTCTGCGGTTTGTGTGATGGAGGGGGGAGACAAAAAGCAAAAAACACGAGAAATCTTTTGTTTTTACTTGAAAGGATTCAATAAATGTGCATAGTAACAACGCTCAGGGCAGGTTTTTTGATCAGTAGGATCAGGCGTAAGTAAAAGATATTGTAAAAGTAAAAAATTCGAATTCAGTCTATGGTCGAAATTGCGGATTAGATATAGTAAAAGTAAAAAATTCGAATTCAGTCTATGGTCGAAATTGCGGATTAGATATTGTAAAAGTAAAAAATTCGAATTCAGTCTATGGTCGAAATTGCGGATTGTTTGCGAATTTTTAAATATTCCAAAAGTCAGTTCAAATTTTGGGGAAATTTTACGCCATGAATCAGTTTATGTAAGAAAATCAAAATATTGGGACCTAGAACAAAAAAGATGGGACCTAGATAAGAGGAAAAAATATGTACATTAAAAACAAAACAACCTTTAAAATATAACAAAAAAATACACTTTATATAATCTAATGATCTGAGAATGGGTGGTGGTCCAGGGGTAGCGTCGCCATTGCAGAGTTTAGAGACCTCCGGTTCGAATCCCCACTCCGCTACGACTTGATTCCTATTTTCAAGCACTACCGCTTAGACTTTATTAAAAATAATATTTACAAATAATGTAATATGTGCAAATAATGTATTTAAAAAAAAATCTTAATAACGTTTTCCTCAATATACAGAAAAAATACCATCAATCGAAAATATGTAGAAATACAATGAAGGTTGAAATTTTTTTCCGTGTTCTTTTATATTTTTCTACGATTGCAAGTTTCTTGGTTATTGATTTCCAAAAGTCCATTTTTACCATATAACAACTATTATCAATTAACAAAATGCCGCCTTTATAACGCCTGCATCACACCTTTCTCCTCTATGGCTGCGAATCATGGCACCTAACCAGGGCCCAAAATACTAGACTTCTGAGTTTTGAGAATAGGTGTCTTAGAAGAACTTTAGGTGTGCGGTGGTTTGACTTTGTAAGGAACACAGAGGTGAGGCAACGGACACAGCAACCCTTGGTATCTACTGTCATCCGACGAAGGCGTTTCGGCTGGCTAGGCCATATACTACGTATGCCTCCCGAAAGCCTTAACCATGCTTGCCTATTTTACAAGGCATCCGGTTCTCGGCGTCCCGGTCGTTCACTGTTGATAATTCGTCGGCAGTTTGCGTCAGAGTGCAGGACGTGGACTAAACTTGGAAGGATGCACGGGAGCTGGCTGGCCTGGAGGCAGTTTGTGGATTCCATATGCTCCATATAGGTAGCGGATATGATATGGTGATGATGATGATGATAAATGATCAAACAATAGGGCCTTAGTGCGTAAAAGCTGTATAAAGCGCGGAGTATGGAGAGACGTTGTTCACCAGCGCAGCCCCCGGGAACCGCTGTACGTGATGAAAATTTAATCGCTTCGTATTAGGAAACACTGAGAAATCAATATTTATGTATGAAGCTGGGAAAGGGAAAGCAGTTGAATACGAAGATTACTGGGAAAATAAGAAGAATGTCATTGAAGCTCATCGGGTATAACTCGGCATAAAACGTATAGCATATTTCTAAGTATTTCTTGTTTATAAAATGGGCCCTACATGATAGTACTCGTAGGACTGACTCTGTTGTTTTTTATCATAATTCTTTGATCAATAACGATTGTGAAGAGGTGAAGACCTTTTAAAATTATGTAACTATTATAGAAAACCAAAAGTTGTTTGTACATCTAAAAAAATAGGAAACCTTAGGAATTGCTATCGTTGCCTTGGTACCTACCCTGGGATAAACACACGTCAAGGAATTCTGTCGCTAAATATTTTGTTTTTTCCTACTAATATTTCTTTGTTATATAAAACATTATTTTATTATCGGAGAACATAATTTCTACTCCAGGGGTGGTGCAAAAAAAATGGGTTTTTTAAATAATTAGTATTAAGGTTGTGAAAACTATAGTTCCAGATAAACTTGCTGAAAGACGTCTCACACTTCGATCAGCTACATCTAAAGCTATAGGCAGGGTACCGATCCGTAATCAGCGCACAAAATTTGGGGAGCGCGTTTTTGCGGTTTCGGGCCCTGTGCCTTGGAATGCTCTCCCACCAGAAGTGCGCAACTGTGAGAGTAAAGTATTTTTTTGAAAGAAACTTAAAACACAATTGGTCCCTAAATCTTTAAATTAATTTTGATAATTGTATTTTCTACTCAGAAATTGAGTTTTCATTCACTTTAAATTTCCCGAGCCGTTAAATTCAATATTGGAAGCGCCTCTGTGGTACGTTTATACGGAAACGGCGCTGTATAAATTATCCATAAGTATAAAATAATAACACATTTAAAAAATATATATTAGTCCGCTATTCAGGAGGTATTTATTCGGGAAACCAAAACGGTTAAGTTTAAACATAATAAGGATTTTAATGATTAAAAAGATCGCTGGAATAGCATTTAAATGAATAATAATAATAATAATGGATAATTTCCATGGTGCAAAGGCGTTTCAACAAAATTAAATTAAGTTTAAAATTTAAGATTAAGAAATAAAAATACATGCATATATAATTAAAAATGCTATTTAGTCATAAAAACATATTTTTATAGTAAAATGGACCACCGATTGACCCCCGCTATTCAGTTATTTCTTTAACCTCCTCAACAGTCTAGGATGCCCAATAACAGAGGGAAATAACATCACTAACATCCAGGCTTAAGAAAAATCACTTTTTGAAGTGAAAACTTCTTTAGAATCGTTGGGAGTGATTTGAAACTCTATGAAACGAATAAAACCGACACTAAAAAGAGAATGGGATTTAGCCTGCGAGAGAATGAGATAGAACACAGTTTCCGCCGGCTGGCAGTAGTTCCATCTACCTCATCAGATACATCTACCAGTTGATCGCCGGCAACTTTTATACTTTTATAATGTGGTGATCCTAGGCTATAAAACAGAATTTGTTCTATTCATGTATCTGAAGAGGTAGATTCGACTCGCAAAATTTTGTAGCAAAACCGAGGGAGAAGGCGCCTTGACGCGGTATTTCACAGATATATTGATAAATAATAATAATAACAATAATTATAATAATAATAATAACAATATTACAAATAATAATAATAATAATAATAACAATAATAAATAACAATAGTAATAACAATAATAATAATAACAACAACAATAATAATAATAATAACAACATAATAATAATAACAATAATAATAATAATAATAATAATAACAATAACAATAACAATAACAATAACAATAACAATAATAATAATTATTATTATAATAATAACAACATAATAATAATAACAACGTGAATAGCGATTTGCTCGTATCACTTGTAGAAATTGAAGACATGGATCATGAATAATAAAATAAAATAAAAATTATTAACTGGGTGCCAATATTTATAATAAATAAATCCTATAATTATCCCACTCCTGCGGTGCGATTCTCTTAAGGTTTTAGACACTTCTGCGCATACGAATTCAGTACAAAATCGTGTGCGCAGTAGTTGAAAAAAGTTAACAGAATCGAAGCGCTGATACTGCATTTATCTCATTCTCTCTCAGCTTAGTTTTATTAAGGTTTCACTTCTACCTGGTGTGAACTGCACACATGTTTTTAAAAAAAAAAATGTGTTCTCACCGGGAATCGAACCAGGAACCTCCATATTGTTGCGGCGTCTTTGCCTTTACGCTACGGAGGCCGCTAGTAACGGTATTACCGTGCTCTATGATTATAAATATGGTGCTCTATGACTATTAAATAAACAAGTTAACATTAAAATAAATAGTGTACGCAACGAGTATCACAACGATTTATCATAATAATATCTTCTATTAGCCGGCTTAGAATATTGCTAAATTCTGATTCCCACAAGGTTCCAACCTCGGTAACCCGTATAATACGCTCACGTACACAACGTACAAGGTCTGTTTATTTATCTATCCATCCCTAAATCCTACTCTCCCTTCCTGATAAATATTTGGTTATTCATACTGCGGGTATATTTTACTGTTTTGCATGAAACGTTTTTCAGTGAAACTCGATAAAACACAGAATCATAATGAATTATTGCATCGCACACTCAGAAGTCAGAAGAAGTTGCACAACTAGAAATACGCGTTATTCAAGAGAGCCAACAATAGATTTATGCAATTATCATTTTTATCGTTTTCATGCGACTGTGATAACGCATATATTTTTGACTTTTAATGGACGACGTTTTCCCACATACAACTTCCTAAAATTTACTGGATTTAGACGTTATATTTATTATATTTTATTTAACCGCCTCAACATTCCAGGAGGGGCAAATACAGATGGGAATTACCTCACAAGCACCCAGGCTTGATAAAAACAACTTTTTATATTTTATGTCCTCACTGGTAATCGAACCCGGAATCTCCGTATTGTGAGTCCAGGGTCGTAGCCATTAAGCTACGGATGCTGCCAATCATAGTATAGTAACCGTAATTATTGGGAATAGGTTACAGTGTGCGATTAAGCGATCGCTTAACCCAGCTTATGATGGTCATAAGCCGCGTAAATGCATTATAAACATTCATATTCCATTGATGACATAATGTGTATAGGTAGATTATGACCGTCTTCTTCGTCTTTGTTGAGTTGGGATACCACATTCTCAAAATATAATCTCAAAGTTTACAAAAGTAGGTGTGTTTGCAAAAGATTAATACGAAATTATAAGAGACGAGATAATTTTCCCATTATCTGTGATAGTTATTTTATTTATTTACAAAACCTACTCAGTCGTTACAGAATATATAATATTAATAAAAGATGTAGAACATTAGTTTGCATGACCAATTACGGGTTTTGAATAGTAACAGATAAAGTTATATTTATATGGATATTTTGGAAATACACAATACACACACACATACACAGTGCCTAAATAATAAGAAAGGATGGGAAAAGGGGGATGAGAAGAAAAGAAGGATGTTTGAAAAAGGGGGATTTTCAAAAAGGTAATAAGGAATTCCGAAAAATACGAATGAAAAATACAAGAAAAATAGATTTCTATCGAAACAGAAAACAACATGAAAGTTTATTCAAATTTTGAATATTTAGGTCTTTAAAACGTAATTATTTTTTCTTGGAATAATATTTTTACAAAAAGGTATCTGAAATTAAATTGCGGAAGAAAAAGTTAATACGTAGTTCCTAATAAATTTATAAAAAACGCGGTATTGTTATAATTGTTATATTTACAAGTTAAAAACAATTTTACAAATGATAATGAATCTTTTTGATTAGGAATTATTTATCTTAAATTTGAGTTACTTATTCGCGCTTATTGAATTCCTTTTCTTATCTTTAAAATTATAAGTATTTACGGGCTCAACTTTCGAACGAGAGCCGATTCAAAACGAGTATTGTTTATTGGCATTTTCCATAGAAAACGTCACATAATAGAAGATGACTAGAGTAGATCACTTAAGGACATAGGCCCATACACAAGCTATTGTTTCGTCGCGCGATGGCTAGCGGTAACGGCTGTTTCGCCGAATTCCGTAGATAGTTGACCCTTGGGAGATCCTTTTGGTGACAGCTATTTTGCCGGATTAAAAAAATAGCCGTGGTCGAGCCGTTTTTCTGGTGACAGCTGTTTCACCGTGAAAAAATTTCGCCGCTACTTTTTCGAAACAGCTGTCACCAGAAAAATAGGCAAACAAAATCTATTTATGCAATCCTGCGAAATACCTGTCTCCGGTTTTTTTTATTTAGGTAACAATCCGTTTTCCCTTAGTTAAGTACTTTTTTTGTCCCATACTATGATTTTAGTGGCAAGACTAAAACATTAAAATGGAAAAATATTCACTACCATCAATGAAATTTGAGAAACATTCTGTATATACAAAAAACCACAATCATTAGTCTCAATAACTTTGAAACATCTTCGATTTTTAAAACATAGCCTGACATATATTTTTTTTAAAAATTTATTTATTCACGCCCATGGGGCTTTTACAAAACAAATGTAAGTATCAGTACCAAAGCGACATATGTACATACATAATTTAACATAATAATACAGGCATACATAATATGATTTTAAGATAAAGCAAAAGAAAAACATAAAAAATAAAATTATAATAATAACTATAGTAAAATTATAATAAAAACTATTTTAAAAAAAAAAAAAACAAAAAATCTATGGACAGTCAATCGAACAGGGATCACTTTTTCGGTGATACACAGTCATGTCGTTAATATTGATTGTTATCTTATGGTACAGAGTATGAAAATATTTATTTAAGGAAATGTTTTGTAAGTTTATGTTTAATCTGCATTTCATTGGTGTGAAAGATATCGATGGTATCACCTAGTTTGTTGCCAATAATTGCTAGCCTATTTCTTAAACTATGGTAATGCATGTTAGTATGGGTTTTTTCTTTTTGGAACAAAGCATTATAACTATATTATGACATTTCGCGTATAGCGAGTTTTCTATGTTAGCTCTATAAACCAGAGATTAATTAACTTTCAGCCACCCTCAGAAACTCGTTCGACAGTTGAACCTATTTACGCGTATAATATTTTTTTTTCCAACTGTACATGTTTTTTCCGGGAAGCTTAATTTTAGATTAATTTTAAAGCTGAGAGAAAATAATACTTTGATCTTTTTTCTCAAATCCTCATACAAACACATTATTATAATTGGGTAGTCGCTGCTGGTATATTATTATATTGTTTGAGCCAGCCAGCGGTAGCACTAGAGCATACAGAACAAGCCTTGACACAAGTAACATAAGTCAATAAATAAGAAAAAGTTTAAAATGACTTAAATATACCAACTCTTCGACTTTCTTCCTTTTGAAGTTAAAACAAATAAAGACTAACAAGTCGATAAACAAATAACGACTAACTAATGAGTCGCATATTACACAACTATAAAGATCGATAACATTTCTTTAAACTGGACAGTTTAGAAAAAAGGAGAAAAGTAATCGACCTCACTTGCTTGCATAAAATTATAAATAGTCACCTTGACACAACGTTAATAAGCGAAATCGGTCTGCGTGCCAATTTACGACTGCGTAATCCAGACATTTTCAGAGTTGAGCGCTTTTCCTCCAATACAGGGTATTACAATCCTCTCTCTTATATGTGCAGAGAGTACAATGTAATACACAGGGATAGCACTGAAAATATGGACATCTTCGGAAGCTCCGTGGATGTGTTCAAGAGAAGGTTGTCCTTGAGATATTTGTGATCACTTTTGCTTTTATATGTGTGTTATATTTACTCAAGCATTGTGTTTTGGTCATTCGATTGAACATGATGTGAACAATTTTAAAAGGCAATTGGTCTACCTAGGTATATTTTTATATATTTCTGTATTATATTTAGTATCCTATTGTCTGTTATTGTTCCGTAACAAAATGAAAATAAAATAAAATAAAATAACAATGTTTTAAATGGCTCATAGTGCGAAGAGTAGCTTACATTTTGGCTTAAATTTTTTAGTCCAGTGAGAAACCATCAAAAATAATTTTATCACTTAAGTTGCCACATGATGTGTATTATAACATTCCCCAGTCCTTCCACCATCTGACAACCATATATGATATATTTCGAAACTTTTACATAGGATATTGAATTCTTATTCGTCGTTCCACACATTTCTAAGAGATTTTTGGCGACATCTTATCTGTTGAGAAAATTCCTAAGCAGGTGAGATTCTAACCGATTTTAATCACGGTAGATAGTTTCTTTTCGCTATATTGTTTAAGACATCAACATATTATTTGAAATTATAAATATTTACCTCGTTCATTATTTTACTTTTATTATATTTACTGTCTCTTTTTAATTCAAGTTTATAGGATATCCTGCTGAATTAATTTAATTTCTAATTTAAAATGTAGTTTTTATGTACTCGCAATGCCAAGTAAGCGTCAGAACAAAGAATTTACTTCATCCCTTTTATTAAGAGAACATTAGGGAAAATTTGGATTCCCGAATTTTGCATTACCTATATGGATAATACAATAATAACATAAAAACCAAAAAAGAAAAATCCTGAAGAATCGAGCGAGCATTACAATTTTCGCTTGCGATTTTGAGTTTGATAAAACAGTAAACCTTTTCACACTTTAGGAAACTAAAAAATACCAATACTTGATGTAAATTTAATGGTGGTAATTTACGTACCGACAAATGCAGTAACTGCATTTCTGGGCAAAGATTCTTTAGTTTCATTAATTATCCATATAATATTCGTATTTAATACACACGATACAACATTAAAAAAATATTTACTACGTTTTTGTTCGTTTTATATTAGGTACCTATTGGACAGGCCTCCTTTTTTGCCTCCACTCTTCTCTATCGTTATTTTTATTTATTTTATTTATAATAATGTTGCTGTTGGAAATCTTCGCAAAGTAAAGTAACTTTTTTGTTTGTCAGTATTTCCATTTTACCATTTAAAGTTTAGAAACTCTTTATCTCTTCAATCGACGATCCTGATTTATTACCTAAAAGGGATTCACAATAATTTCTAGTAGAAATAGTATAACTATTCGAACGTTCACCTTTCTACAGCAACTTTTCTTAGATGTACTTGATTTTCGTTCATTTTTTAATAGTACTCATCGTGTATTACCCTCCAGATATTTCAACATAAAAACTTAGCCATTAATAAAAATCTGATCAAGTGAAAAGCACCAGTATTTAAAGTTTATCGTGGTTTGCATCAAATTGTGTCTGTAAAATTTTATTTATCTAGATAAAATCTACAAAAACGGATAAAATCACTTATTTGCACAAATGACGATATAGCTATAATATAATACCTACACTAATATTTTTCACACTTTTTTTTTTACATTTAACCCTAAGTAACTTTACATTTTGTTCATTTCTTATTTCATCAGGAATCTCCTCATACATTTAATGCCCTCTTACTTTCTAATATATTGCATTCGCGTTCGTGATATCACATTTCTAGAGATTTTCTCACTGGCGACATCTGTTGAGAAGATTGTTAAGCATTTTTGACAGTCAATCTTTATTGGTGTAGGTAAAGATATCAATAATACCTGATCTTAGCCGTGGGTATAATCCAGTTATTTGTCTCCAAGTATTTGTACACATTCAAAATGTTGTTAATAATACATTTACTTAAACGCCAGAAATCCGCTAGTTGTCATTTTTATTTCACAGGGTAATTTTTGCAATAAATGTGTGGTTTCATTTCTTTGTAGACCAGAAACCTCAATAAAGAAAGGGCTTTGATAGTTGTATTGTTTTTCCGTTTTGCCAGTCAGTACGTTTTTCGAAGAGCAATTTTAATAATCTTTCTCTTTTAATATTTTCAATAGAGAGTGTACTTTTTTAAATAATTCACATAAACTTTTGAGAAATTTGACAACAGTTTTGACATATGAAGTTGAAATATAAATTTAAATAGTATTTTTAAATTTCCTTTTTTATTGATTATTTTTTAAAAAGGACCAGTAGAATAACTTGTTTAATAAACTTGTTTTATAATATTACAGAATTCTAGTTGATTTGCAAGTAACAAACCTTATTTATCACGATTACAAATAAATAAATGGCATTAGTATCATTTTTCTCCGTTCATGTCGCTATTAGAGTTTCCGATTTTTAAAAATTATTTTCTTCCCAACCCTTAAATATATAAAAAAGGAAGCACCCGTTATTGACCTTTTATGCATTGACATTAAATCTCGTTTATATTTAAAATAACTCTTCTCTGAAAATTGTTTAAAATAAGCGGTAATTATCTTTAGATATGATGTTAATTAATCAAACATTAAATAATTATTTCTACTACTACTACTTTCCCTTATCCGCACCCAAAGTGCATAGGCCACTGCATTGGACAACCAATTGCAGTGTATCTTGGTAATTTTATTACATGAAGTTAGTAATAAACGTTAAATCCATTCGTCTTTATTTTCGCTCATTACTTAAACTTACTTTTATAAAAATCTCTAATGTGCTTCGAATAGTAATTTTAATTTGCATTTTCTTTGACGGCAAGAAAATTTTTCCTAATGTGCGCGCGTCAGCGTCGGGTAAATTTGCGAAGGAATTTCTGTATTATATATTCAGGACAGTGACGGATTGGGAATTTGGGGGAATTATCTAATTGTCTGTATGCAAATAGGAGGAATCCGAAGGGGTCTAAGACCGGTCAGGGTCGTAGCTCGACAAGGTCGCGGGTCTATATTGATTCCCAACCCGCCTAGACGGTTGGATCTCCCTAAAAATACACCCCTTCTCCACGCGCCAGAAAGCAAGGCCCGTATCTCGCAATAATTCTCGCCTCACAGAGTCACGAACTCGACCCACAGCGTCGGGCGTCCTGTATTACTTTTTACCGTTGACTCGGTTGTTTTAAACACCCATTTGCGTATCACATTGGCACTTGGAGCATCACTAATGTCTCGCAAATCGTATTCCGTTCGATACAACCGTCGCGCAATAATTACTGATTTATTGTCTTCATAACGCGCGAACACAAAACGCACGCTGCGCTCCTGTATACGTCTCCATGGCAACTAAATTTCCAAGACAGCACGTCTAATGACATTCTCTCCCCCAACCGGTCGCATTTCCGAGAAATTAACGAAACAAACCGCCAACACCCTTATGGCCCACCCTGTATAACAGGTTTAGTACTCACAAAATATTTAATGACGTTCATTACTTTAATACTGTAATATATCGTTACAATTATAACTTTTTTATGGATTTTTTATTTAATTATCTTAAAAACTCTTATCATCAAAATTCATGTAATATATCAAAATTTCTTGGTACATTTTTCTTTATTGTTATTCATGTAAGATTCATTATTTACATTTATATATTTATGAAGGGTCCATAGAATTACGTCGACGCTGTTTTACATGAAGAATAGCATTTTATTCCATGTATATAATATAGTCAAATAATTAAAATTAGTAACTATTCACAAAATTTTAAAGTAGGTACAGGACGATTACTTCAGCCGACTGTAAAAATTCATAGTCCGCAGATAATTATTATGTATTTTAAGCTTAAATTTTGATTCGTAAATTTCGCAATCCCTTGCTAACACTTTTAAAATTGATAATTACTTATTTTCTCTATGTTATCATTCCTTCAGGTTTGGCGCCAGTTTGGCGCCGACTGCTGGTTTCATTCTGTTTACACGATACTTCTACTTGAAAAATGTTTAACGTAGAAAACTGTTATACCGACCAAACTTTTCTATCCTGGCTATACGGAATATTGAAAGCCGCAGATGACGCACAGTACTACTCTCTCTGGCGTTTGTTTATTTATGAAAGCAATGGAGGACAAGCAGAAACAAGAACAGAAACAATAACTAGATTAATAATTCTACATACATACCACGGGGACCACTAAAAAGAATTACCCAGATTTACTAATATTCTTATCACTGTAGATTTTGGCCAGGGTGGGGTTAATTCTGTGTACAAGGTTTATGACAACCTTATAGGTCGCGGGTAACTTAATAGTTTTCGCTTATAATCGCTAGTAAATATAAACTGAAAGACAAAATAAAGTGAAATACTTTTTAGTGAGACAAAAATGTTAAAATATATTTTTTTTAAATAAAAATAAAAATTATGGCACTATTTCTGTAAAGTAGAAATACTGGCTGTCGACTTATAACCATCGATCCATGTTCCTACGCCGCTTCACTGCACTCTTATATTCCTTGCATCTTGCATCTTGCATTCTCCTTGAAAATTTGGTTTACAAGCTGACTTCGGCGAATAAAGGTTTGCTAAGATTTAGGATGGCATACCAATATATTCCATCAAGATACTGAATTTATTTACAAACCTACATCTCTTTTCTTATAATTATTGAATAGAAAACAAGATGCTTTCT
>JAGVSP010003775.1:0-39377 GCA_022494985.1 Micrasema minimum
CTTTTAAAAATACATGCCGCTCCTGACATGGGTCACCCTTAAACCTTCAAATTTTTACGATCAAATTTTTTGGGGTCATCTTTTTGTGAGTGATTATTATCCCTTAACGTTTTATCCCGCGTCAGATTGCTCACACGAGTCAGCCAATGATCCTAAATCATTGTTACCAGGATATTTAGATCACACTGCCCAGACACTTATATTGTAGATGCGATTACCCGGGCGAAAATAGCAGTCTTGAATGATGCTCAAAGTGAATATATTTGAGGGACTGCTTTTGCCTTAGGGGACAAGTGGGTTCCTTACCGAATTTTTTATTTTGATTCAAATTAATTTAAAAAATTACAATATCAAGGGAATTTTTTAAATTTTTTACGATGTCTTATGAATTTTCTAGCGCGGTTTTGAAAATAGCGCTTTTTCAAATTGCTCGCAAAATCCTCCTTCATTTGGCGCGCGATGCGGTGTGACGTCACAGCAATACAGGCGCTTACTACCGAATGAATTTCCCGCCTTTTACGGTGGACGAGAATGACGTCATTAGCCAATAACGGGCATAAATCATTGTATTTTCGTGTTTTTAAAACAATTAAATTTATATAATGGAAAACAACATTTCTTGATCATTGTATTTTATATCGTTGGAATTGTAAAAATATACTTTAAATATTTTATAACGTTTTATGAAGGAATATTAGGTGTTATCGGGAAGAACCCCTTTTCGCAAACTAGGTGATAATACTGACGAATACTGATTGAAGATGAAAACAGCTTTTTAAAAATTTAAATTTCTTTGAATATAATATATTATACAACATTTTGGGTTTGTTCAAATACTTAGTACACAAATCTGGATCTATCCAATGACGGGTGCAGGTATATATTTCATTTTATATCCCTACAGAGATGAGGTAGAATTCTTTTCAAATTACTTGTAACTAATTTAACTCAGTCAGAGTCCTAATTACAAAAAATGATAGTAATTTGCTAGTAAATACTTAAATTCAATATAAATGCATAGATGGAGCTATTAACGCGCTGGTGGGTGATTCTCGATTCGTAACATATATAAAAAATCAAAAAATGCTACCTGGTGTGGAATATTCGCTAATAAGCGGATGGGATGTAAAATAAAGACCATTGAGTGAATCTTGATAATTTTTCTTGAAGTGAGCAAATAATAGTATACAAATTGATTATGTTATGTCATGTGTATGTTGTGTTGTGGTATGTGTGTGGAGTGTGGTGTACGTTTTGGGAAATCTGAATATTTAAGCGCAGGAGACAATATGTAGGTTATAATAAGTTTGCGCTACTCAGCCTCCGCTTATAGCAGAGAGCCGAGTCGCTAAACGGGTCCAAGTCGTGAACCCCCTCAAACTTTATTTGTATATACATTTCTTTAATCATTTTAGGTATATACTTGTAGAAAAATGTGAGTCGGTGCAATAATACTTGGAATTGCGTGGGTAAAAATGTACAATTTTAATTAAATGTTGCTTTTTGTACCGAAGATTTTAATTTAAATAAGTGTGGTATTTCAACTGTTGATTTTCTAACATCATTAGCGTTTGAATTAAATAAGATTTGACAGCAAATAAGATTAAGAACTTTCATTATCAGACAAAATTGTGACCGGAAACATTTAAACGTTTTGAACGTCGATGAAGTCATTTACAATAATTTATTCAAAGATTTACACGCCGAATCCCCAAATTATACTCAGTAATATCTGTTCACTGTACTTTGGTCCTAGTGATACAAACTTGTGAATGAAATACATAGTTTGACAGAGGTATTCAACCAAAATAAAAAAATAAAAAAAACATTTGATACAGATATATGTATCTTTCCATTAATTTATTTTATTTTCATGAAAAAAAAAAACGTAATTGTTTTGATATAATTTGTCTTCATTGGGATTTCCCATGCTATGGACAAATATTACAAATAGATCTATAGAGATCACATAGATATAGATTTACTATGTAGAAGGTCTTAAATTCAAATCACGTATATTAAGACTTTTTCGTTTGTATTTCTTTTTAATAAAAATACGTTGGGTTTAAACAGAAGACAAATGATTGTATTGCAAGTATTGAATTAATTTTACTAAAATACGAAGTGTATTCAGTACCCTATGCACCATAAGATGCTTATTGTTTTTTTTAGAATCAATGTGGTTTTCACATTAAACAATATTTCATATTTGATACCTAGGACTGGCGGTGAAGCGTAGGACTCATCATATTGCCTTCATGTAACAAATTATCAAGATTCACTGCACGTGTGTATCAATGCAGTGCCCTATGCACCATTTGGTGCGGATAAGGAAAAGTTGTAGTAGTAGTATGTTTGAAATGGAATTAAGTCCGTAAATAAAATATTTATATTTTGCTAGATTAGCAAAGTTGTGTTGCCCAAAACACTTTCTTTTCGTAGAGAAGTAAAATTTGATTCCTTGACGTAGAATTTGCTCGTAAGCCTGATAATGTAAAAAAAACTCTAGTTAAACTATACAAAAAATAATAAATAGAATTTTTGGGAAATAATCTTTCAAAAGGGTTAATAAATTCGGGTAGGCACCTACCTATCAATTTTTTTATCCTTGTTATATAGGTGCTATAGGTTCCTACTCGATTTTTATTTGAAAAATCTAGGTAGTAGATTCAACATAGCGTGATAAAAAAGAAACTATAACGGAGCGCCAATTTAAAAGAATATTGGAAAAAAAATTCTGAGATGAATCTCTATCTTGAAAGATATTGTAATGAATTTGACCCGACCTCATTCGATTTGCATGATTCAAAAAATGTTTCTCCGAAATTTAATAATAAAGTTTAGAGTAGATTTTCTGGTTTGTAAAAATAAGGAGAGTTTACTACCGCAGGACGAAGCCTAGATTCTCAATAGGTGACAGTATTCCTGCCCAAGATAGAAAGACAAGCTGAAGACATTAAAGACAATAGCAGCCCAGTCTGACGACAGGCAGGTTTTATAATGCGGCATTGTTCGGAACCTGAATTATATATTTTATAATTCCCCGGCATAGGGAAAGGGACAATTATCATTGAATGACGTCGATTGTGTGGGACAAAACAAAATATGGGAATAAATAAATAAATAACCCGGTCTGTGGCAACGCCCCTTCCCCGTGTAAACTCCTTTCAAATATATGCTAATTTCGCTGAAGTCTAATTTACACTCAACCTTAATATATAAATCATTTCCTCTATAAATAAGCTTTGTCTCCGCAGCCAGATTAAGTGCTAAGGTATTCATATTATTTATATACAAGCTTTCAATTCAAACTATTCTTGCATTAATAAGAGACTATTGATATAAAGTCCGCCTCTTGGCATAGTGGTAGCGCATTTGGCTACCATGCATGAGGTCGCGGGTTCGATTCCCAACATGAAATATTGATTTATATGTGATTTTCATATTATTATTTCATCTGTGATACCTTGGACTGGTTCTGAAGTGTAAGGCTGATCACCTTTTCTTCATGTATTAAAATAATCAAGATACACTGCACTTGGTAAACCAATGCAGTGCCCTATGCACCATTGGGTGTGGATAAGGGATAGTAGTAGTTGTAGTATTGATATAACTCTGTATTTTATCTATGGTTAGTTCATGGAAGAACGTTTATTTTATTTTATTATCTCATCACTTTTTAAACAGAATCTGTGAAATCTAATAATGATTACACATATTTCAATATGTAAACAATATTTTTTAAATACTAAGCCGTGGTGAAGTGGGTTTTTACGGTCACCCGGTTTATGAAAAATTCTGTGATTCAAGAAATTAAACAAGTATGTATACACAAATGTATAAAAAATAAATAAATAAAATTACTGATAAAGCAATAAATCCAGAATGAAATAGTTTTTACACGGATTATATTTCCTATCAATGTAATTTTTGGGCTCACGGATGACATTAAAATGCACTGAAGTACCAATTTTTTTTATTCCTGTCTTTCTACCAGCACATAAAGGCACAAACGAAAAGTCCATTCATTAAAAAATATATTTTAAAACAAAACACATATTTGATTTCAAAATGATGATTTCCTTAAGTTAAACGTTTTTAACAATGAAACTTTAATCCTTAATAATCCCATATGTGAAAAAAACGCTTAATATTTACATTAAAAATATTTATGTGATTATTAAAGGTTTGTCAGATAACATGTGTTCAGATTTCTTTGTGTATTCAATTACCATTGACTTAAGGTAAACGTCTTCATTTATCTCAAAACAATAGGATGCAGTGAACAGTAATTTATGGGGCTTTTTGTAAACGGAAATAGTTGTTTTTTTATGAGTTTTACAATAATATCTTTATTAACTTGACAAACATACAATTTTTTGTGAGAAATATCACAAAATTCTCATTTTTAATGTGTTTAGATTAACTTTTTACCTATTTAGTTATTGTTATTTTTTTGACCGCCTCAACATCTTAACAGACCAGGAGGCCTAATAACAGAGGGGAACAACATCATAAACACCCTGGCTTGAGAAAAATTACTTTTGATCAAGAAATTATTTGAAAATTTTAATTTACATTATTACTCACATTTAGTTCCATATCATGAGTCTTCTAACAATACTAAGGACACGTTATAGGTTTTATTCGCTTGGCCTTATTTAGTCCAAGCAATGAACTTAGTGAGCTATTTATGCGACTGTGCCTGGATGTAGAAATCGAGGAAGGCCGAGAAAGACACGGCATGATTAAGGAAAACAAGTGCTTAAAAGTGTGGGCATGTAAGAAGTCGGAATAATCGACGTGCGTGCATGAGAATATGTATGAATGTGGAGGAAGCAAGAGAAGTGTGCCAGGACAGAGTGGTGTGGCGTTTTATCCTCTCTGTTAGCTATTTATGCAAAATATTTTTGATAAGGTCCCAATCACTAAAATTAGGTTTTTTGGTAAAAGGTGTCCAAATTTATTCTTATAGACAAAATTCTACTGGACAAATCTAGCCAATAACAAGTTATACCTATGTTTCCTTTCAAAATTCTTCGTCTGTTGAGATGTTAAAACGGTACCAACTTATCTTTGGGGCTTCCGGTGCCTATAGTCCTACCGAACTCAATCGCTTCCGATACTGCCTTTTTCAATATCAGCAAGGCTACATTTTCTCGGCAAATAATTCTTCTGATGTTTGAGGGGTTGGTGTCTTGTTGACATGGAATCGACCATGACAGGGCAAGGGCATTGAAGTTCTATTGTAGCGTATTTATTACTATATCACCTAAATGTATCTTCATTTTTAATTGTACTAGTTTTTAAGATACATAAAATTTCGAAATATGATATTATTTTTATTGGTAATATATTTCATTGATTATTTTTTATTTTAATATTCGTTTTGATGCATTGCCTGAGGTGAGGGAATTTCTTTTAATTCGTTTTTTATACCGAGAACAAATTAATGGAATACAGCAGCCGGCAAGTGGACCAATCAGATATTCGATAGCTAATCATAATGAGCCCCGGGGAAGAGTCGACACAGGAACCGCCGCTGATGGAAAAACAAAGCTGAAATATTATCTGGCGCGCAATACATCTCGAACTTACTCGATATATGTACCTATGATGGAAGCTATTCGGAGACTTATAAGAGATTAGTATTTTTTAATAAAAAATGTATGTAATCAGTTCTTTATTATTTTTATTTTATATCCCTTCAGAGATGAGGTGAAATTTTTTCCAAATTCAGGAATGTGGATATTCGAGCGTTTACAGGGCTTATGACCTGTCATTGGCTAGGTTTAGTGGCCACTTTATGTAGGTACTACAACATTCCCCGTTCCGCTTATTAGCGAATAACCACATCAGGTAACATTTTTTATATTGTATATATGCCACGAATCGAGAATCATCCACCAGCGAGTTGAAAGCTCCATCTATGCATTGATATTGAAGTTAAGTATTTATTAGCAAATTACTTTATTTTTGTAATTAAGACTCTTCTGACGAGTTAAATTAAGTACTAGTAATCGCCTGCAGATGACTGCAATTTGTTTTACTTATATTTAGACCAGGAATTTTATACAACATTTTGGGCGTGTTAAAATATTTGTACACAAATCTGGATTTTATCCCAAGACGGGAGTAGGTATATATTTTTATTTTATATTCCTACAGAGATGAGGTAGATTTTTTTCCAAATTCAGGAATGTGGATATTCAAGCGTTTACAGGGCTTATAACCTGTCATTGGCTGGATTAAGTGGCCACTTTATGTTGGTACTACAACATTCCCCATTCCGCTTATTAGCGAATATCATTATTTGTTAAATGACGTAGTCTAATAAGCGCTTTCTCGAAGTGACATCTACAACATACATTTTTTTGTAGACTGTTATAATTTCCATATAAACAAATAAGAAAAAGGGTCGTATCCAATCCTTGTAGCCAATCAAAAGGTAGTAAAACTAGATCTTATGACCTTTAAGGCTTAAACCGTAACTTTTTAATTTATCGTGCTAAAGTTAAATGTAATATTTTTATAATCAATAAAGTTTGTACCGTGAAATACAATTTGTTTTATGTATTTTTCAATTGAATGGCTGAAGACTTTGACCAAATCAAACTTATCCCACAACCTACCAGTAAGGGAAGAACCAGTACAATATTTTTTATAAAAACTTACCCGGAACCACGAAGCTATCTTTTATCTATTTATATCTAATCGAACTTATATTTCTCGGTCTACCGTTTCAAAAATCTACCCCCTCCACTATCGTGGCTGGCCAAATGAATAGATGAACGAAAAAACTAGTATTTAATTTTAAACAATTTTTAAAGAAAAGGGCCTGGCATTTAAAAAAATTAATTTCACCCTTAATTATTGAAATTTTGTACTAACTTTTATTTATTTTCCATGAATTTTTTTATGAAGTGTTGTATTTCACTTATATTTTATACAATATTTTAACTTTTCAGAGGCGCCTCTGTTAGAGGCTTCTAAATTACGTTGGAAGTAGAAAAAAAACACATTTGTAACATTTAAGTCATTTGGCTAATGAAATATTCATAAGATGCCGTTGTAAAACTGTTACATTTCAATGGGCACCATGATTTAATGCCACCTGCAAATTAATCCATTAATTAAAATGATACATTGAATCGGTGTTGCTAATTTTTTCTACATAGTGTTAGGTTTCAAAAAAGTTATCATAACATCAAATCAGTGTAAATTGTACATTATATATGTATGGAAAAAAAATATTTAAAAAAAAGTTTATTTAACCATTGCTACTTACGACATTAAAGGTCATTTTATAATTTGACCAATTGACCTACACAAAGAAAACTGGGAAAAAAACAGAAAAAATAGTCACTGATATTGATTTTGAATTCTTAAACCATTAAAATATATAATGCGCCCCTAAGGGGATTTCTTGTGAAAACAGCGCTGTAAAAAATATAAAATAATAATAATTATTATTGTAGGTGCTATTGTATAGAGTTGCGCCCATCGTGCAGTGGTAAGACGCTTCACATTACGAAGGTTTTGATTCATTACAAAGTTCTAATGAGCTAATTTTATACAGTAGGTTAATGATAGGTTAGGTTAAATAAAATAATTTAATCAAATAGATTTTTAAAAGCAAAATTTGACAATACATAATGAAGGCGTAACCCAATCGCGTATCAACCAATCACAGCTTAGCCCGCTTTACTCTACACACCAGAGACTAAAAATGTTTTGAAATTTTGTCAGCTGCACGGCAAGTTGTTAAGTTACCCCTTCCCTTCTGTCATTGGGACTGTTGAGAAGGCTTAAAAAGAAATGAAAAGTAGGAACGATTTTCTATGGTGCGCGGTGCGGGGTCTATCAGTACGACTATATGTTGTGAAGTAAATAGTGGCAAGCAATCGTTTTTTTATATCGTTCCGAGCAACATTCCTTAAAATCGATTAAAAAAGTTACATGTTTTAGTTCATTACAACTAAAGATATATATATATATGCGACTTATTCTTCTTCTTCTTCTTCATTTGCCGCGTTCGATAATACCTAAGCATTTTTAAACCACTTTTAAACCACGTTCGAATCAATAACAGGTAGTAAAAGATAACAAAAATAATAAATGTTTCTCTTTTTATTTTCGGAATAAGCTGTCGTAAATATAGTCTCCATTTATTTTTTTATGAATGATTATTTATAATATGTTACCTTGTGACTTTATTAATTTTTATTTTTCAATTTAGTGTAAAAAGTACCGAGTACCATGTGTATATGAAAGAAATAAATAAATATAATATTGCCACGTTATGATTAGTGTTAAATACTTGTAAACAATATATATAAGTGTTTTAAAAATATCTATTTGGAGTATTTTAGGAAAAATCTAACTTTTTTCCATAACTAACCAACTAACTAACCATCACGCCATTTCCCCGTAGGGGTAGGCAGAGAGGATAGAACGCCATACCACTCTGTCCTGACAGACTTCCTTTGCTTCCTTTACATTCATACATGTTCTCATGCACATACGCCGATTATTGGGGTCAATTATCATCAAAAGCTGTATTTTTTTAATGCAATTAAATAAACTAATACATAAATTACATAAATAAATACACTGGTGCCATGGCTTAACTTCTTATTGACAATGTTAAAGTCTTTCTAAGTTCGGACTTATGGAAAAGGATTAAGAGCATAATCTCGGTGGTTGTTCGGTCGGTTCCACATCAAAGTGTCGCGTATATCGGTATATCGGTCAATGGTGTGGATAATTATATTAAAACCAAAGATAATGAACCCAGTTCGTAATCCTTTTTTAAGCATTATTCAAATCATGGACAAGGTTACAATGTAGAGTAGTTACAAGGTTACAGTGAGGTTACAAGGATTTATTTTTTTTAGGGACTAGTGATACGCATAACCGGTTGCAAAAATAACAATTTAATCTTTAAATTCGATCTAGATAGAAATAAAAACTAATAGAAAAAATAAAATCTTCACCATCACTATTATGAAGATATAGTAACGATTGAAAAGATTGTGCATTTTGAGATTGACTAATTTTATTATTAAATCTTATTTTTTCGGTAAATTAATGATTATGACTTCTACTATTACTAATTTTGATTATGCACACATAATGGTAGATAAGACACTGCACACCACATGCAGTGTATCATGATCATATTTATTACATGATGGCAAAATTTCAGAAAATTTCAGAAATTTCAGAAAAGAAAATAAAAACCCTTTCGTAAAATGGTTTTATTTGCGTTTGCTTCAACAGAGCTGTTGCAATAAACGCATTAAGAGAGAACGCAATATCACCTTTATTTGGTCTATTCGTCTTGTAGGGAATCCTCCTCTTGCTCGCTTTCCTCAACACAGCCCATGACTATGAGCTTTTTCATCCTCTTAACAATGCCAATGTGACCAAAATATGATAAAATCCCCTTTCTGCAAATGAATTATAAAACTATATGTATGTACATCTTCTTTCTTTCACCACGTTCGCTCCTATGTGGAGCATGTGGACATCACTAGATCCCTCCAGGAGACCCTATCACCAGCCAGCTCTCTCGCCTCCTCCCACGTCAGGCCCGCATCCATCATCTCCGCCGAATACATCCGTAGGATGGTCATCGACGGTCTGCCAGGACGGTGAGATCATACAGGCGTGAAGAAGAGGCATATGTATTATATACAGCCACAATTAGTACTTTTATTTTAATGTGAATATGTATCCATAGCTGCCTTAGAAGGGCTAAAATATGCGCCCATTAGGTATAAGTAAAATGCATAAAGTAGCGAAGAGCGGTTATAGTAAGGTGATCATTTTACTATCAAATAATATATGGGAATTCTATGGCCGTCTCAAATCCTGGTTAGCAAACACAATGCTAAGGAATACTACAATATTATACTCTTTCCATTATATTTCTACTACAATGGGAGTCTGATATCATTTTACATACAAAATACGAGTCACATTACAATATTTTAAATGAAGGAATTTGAAGGTATTGTCTGGGTTACACCTTACCAGTAGCCATGGTTAGATTTGTAAACCATTCAATTTTATGGCCACCATAAAAGATGGAGCATTAGGCTTTGAGTTCTATGTAATGGTGTTTTCTTTACAATGCCGATTGTGCGCGGGAAATATTATTTAGAAAATAACTCAGAAGAAAATACTTTACTTTTAAATCTTGCACCTTATCTGAGATAAATGTATGCTGCATACTTGCAAGCGTTATTAATAACAAAAAAAAAGTAATATGTTTTATTTTTACGCTTTACTCTTCAAAGTATGCAGATATCTATTTGAAAAATAGCTCACTTCTTTTTTTTATGGTAACATTTTTGTTGATGGTTTATCTGGAAGAAAACTTTCACCGTTTTAAAGCACGTATTGTACTCGATCATAATGATCATGTCATGTCTTTTTCGGCCTTCTACTTCTACACTTTGGACAAGCTTGCATTATAACGAATTTTTGCAGTTCATTCGCTCTAAATGACCGAACCATCCTAAAAGCCTTTTCTTGATTTTGTCGATAATGCTTATCTCAACCTTGCATTCTGCTCTAATTTTCGATGTTTGTACCCGTATCATACATAGTTTTATTACTCATCCATCTGATAGATCACATTTCAGCAATAGGTATTCAATCTACTTTTGCCCTCTTTTTTAATACCACGCTTCATTTCCTTACAATAGGGTTAGTAGGTACCTTGTATGTTTTGCTAGTGTAGCCTTTTTAACTATTCATAAATAGATTAATAACATTTGTTTATTATTATTATTATTTTTATTATTATATTTATACATTATCCTTAAACAAATAAGGCTTAAATGAATTTTAATTAAGACACAATCTCAGTACTGTTTTCTCAATCTAATTTTAGAGTTTTATCTGGTTTGTCTTACTAAATGGACGTAAGCCTCCTTAAACCGCTAATATATGAGCGAATTTAAGCAATACAGCCAGGATTCGAGTATTTTAAAAGGAGAAAGGTTTTTTACTTGCTAATTATTAATTCAACAAATTAAGCCCGAATGAGTCCTTAGTCAAGATAATATTGTATCAGTATGGCGGTATCATACACTCAGGATAAATTGTTTCTGAACATCGCTTGTAAATGAGACCATTAAGTTTTTAATTGTATGCATTTTATAAACGCGGCTGAACGTTGACGGGGTACTTGGTAGTAAATTTTCTTATATATTCATACCATCTGCTTTTAAGGCCTCATGCGACCTATATGGAAAATGAGTCGAAATTGAAGAGAGAACCCACCACTTGTTGTTATTGTTGAAAAAAATATGGTTTATAATTTTTTATCCATAAATGAGGGGATGGCTAAAAATGCTAAAAATACTACTATATCTAAAATATCAAGAAAATTACAATAACTATTCTAGTACTACTACTACTACTTTCTCTTACCCACACCCAATGGTGCATAGGGCACTGCATTGGTACACCAAGTGCAGTGTACCTATATTGATCATTTTATTACATGGTGGTAAGATAATAAGTCATACGCTTCAGTATCAGCCCAAGGTATCACACATTAAATATTAATATGAAAATATCATATGTATAAATAAATATTTCATGTTAACCCCCAACGGGAAAAAGTTTATAAATGGATGCTTTTTCTACATAATATTATATTATATTAATACAACTATGTTTTTTGTACACCGTGTAACAAAACTCGATGTACAAGCGGGAAACCAGTGAATCTACATCATATCTGGAGTCGATTTTGTAGAGTGTTTTTATTTTATTTTACCCCCAGTTTTGGAGAAAATTGATTAAGAAGTTAAAGTGAAGATAATTTTTTTATGATTAGATTCACCAGGTTTAGGGTCGGGTTGTACTAACGATTTTTAGCTGCACCATAATGTATATAAGAGATAGTATTTCCTCATTCGTGGGCACTTGAGAATTTAATTAAGTTTTTTTGGTGCTATTGCCATTCTAAAAAACAAATAAATTATAAATTTGCGTTCATACATATGTAAATATTCACTTACAACGTATTACTGTATATTATGTGGGCGTAAAGATCATCATTAGATAACATCGTAAATTACATACGTATTTTGTGATTTATATTATTTTGTGTGGATCTGACTTGGGAGTATGCACGGGAACTGGCGGCCGATCGCTTGGCTCGGAGGCAGTTTTGTGGAAATCCATATGCTTCCACATAAGGATATGAAAGATGATGGTGATGATGAAAATGTATTGGAAAATCGATGTTTATTGTTGTGTATTTTGTATGTGGAAAAAATGACAGGATAAAATGTAACCAAACTTTAAATAAATAATTTTTTTTTTTTTTATTTTTTTAACCACCTCAACAGGCCAGGAGGCCCAATTACAGAGGGAATAAACGTCACAAACACCCAGGCTTGAGAAAAAATTTAATTTAGATCATCTTGAGTCAAATTCACCGTATTTTTTAAAAAAAAAAATTTATTTACCCACAGCAGCGTTACAAAAATAACAATAATGAGACGATCATCTCGACCAAATTTTCTTTGAAAAATACAAAAAAAAAAAATTCTGGTATCAACAGTTAACGTTAAACAACAGCAATTAAAACCCAATGCATTAAAAATAAAACTTTTATGGTTGTCTTGAAAAGTCGGTTTTACGGACGATAATTTTTACGTGATACAAAAGAAGTCCATCATAAGAAAACATTGATGAAAAATAGCAATCTTTTTATGAATTGAATTCAATTATTAATACTGAATTATCATTATTTTGTATGATACAAAGCAGGAGTAATAGAAAATTACACAATTTTTTCCATAAATAAACTTTTTTTTTTGTGTTTTTCTTGTCTTCTTCGTGTGCTGCTGCAGTCCTCCATTCTACTCGCTCGCATCGGCCCGATGTAGTGGAAGAGAGATGATAGATGCGTCACAAACCTGAACGCTTAGGCGATTCGAGCTTCTCGATCGATTGTTTTCCGCGCTATCGCTTGCACACTCGGCTCAGGCGAGAACGTGACAATGATCATTCAATGCTTTTTCGTGTTTGTCAACCGGCGTTCATCGATTTTATTAGACATATCACGTCAAAAAATAACTGGAACGCAATGTTAAATAAGCACTTAAAATATGTTATAATTGCTCCAGTACTTATCTTTGAAACAGATATTTAGTCCTTTCCTTATTACAAGTAGTATGTAATGGAGTACGGGGAAGTATGGAGAACGACGCTACCGCACACTTCAAAGCTTTGGAATAATCAATAGTTACGATTGGAATTTAGATACCAAAAACGCGGCTATATGAATAAGAGATTACTTCATATATAGAGAAGTAACAAGACCGTTTTGATTCGGATAATTCTTTTATTTGAATAACCTGCCCCTTATTAAGCTAAAATATCGCCTCCTCCGAGCTGTACAAAACCCTGCTCTTACTACTACCCGACAGGAAGGAAGCCGCGAACTCCCAGAGAGGTAAAAATATTTAAAATATCTCCGAATGGACTCTGAAACACGTTATGGAGGTATCTCTCTTCCCTAATTGCCACTGTGTGACCCGCTACAATCAATAATCATTAAGAGCATTCATCCGACCGCCCGAGCCTGAATAAACCAAACCAATCGAAGATATTCCCCGTGCATAAATCATTGAATAGTAATTATCACTCGCCGAGGGGAACCTTCTCTACAATCGTAATAGATCGAATGGTCACTGTGATACAATGAGAGATAACAGAAGAAAAGGCTGGAGGACATTAGATTTATGAATATTGCTTCCGAATATCCAGAGATACGTGACGTATAAATTATTAGGGATTTATTTAATTCCGAACCATTTATTATAAACGCTGTACCTTCGTACGAACTGCTACTGGTTATTTTTCGTTACGGAAATGTTTATTGAAGAAATTAAATCTTTATCAAGCGCCGGTACAATCTTATTGATTTTTAATATCCCAAAAGCGAAGGAGCCTTAATATAACCGCAACGGAAATAGTTCGCTATTAATTTGGCATTAATAACGAACAAAATATAACAAAAATGAGAACTCCCAAATAAATAAAAAAAAATAAACATCACTACATGAATACGTAATGTTATTTTGATTAATAAATAAAGATATGTATGAACGTCAATAAATTATTTTACTACAGTGGAATAAAAATAAGCAGTTTCGTCATCGTGAACTTATACACAATAAATATGGACGATTTTGATGTGATGTGATAAATAGATATAAAAATGTATTCGTATAAAAAGGTAAAAACTCCTCACACTTAATCATACATCAGCTCTGACGATGGACACTGCAATGTGCTCCGAAACGTTGGCATAATAAGCTTAAAAAACCATATCTAAATTCGGAAGGCCGTGAAAACCTACGAACTCTAATTCTTTAAATAATAATGTTTTTTTTAAAACAATATTAAATAAATGATATATAGTATGGTACATCACATTTGGGGTCGAATGTGTAATATGACTTTTTAATCTGAGCTTGAAAAAAATTTTTTTTTTCTTCTCGTAAAAGCTTGTTCATTAGTATGACAGATTAAGTAAAATTGCACAAATCCTTATTAAAATGCGGTTTTTTGTTTCGTTTTCTTCATGGAAAGTATTTATTTGAATAAATAAATTATATTTGAAAACAATGTGAAAAAAATCGAAAAAGAAATTAACTTCGTACTCAATTTTTTCGAGAACTATGGGTCATTTTCATTCATTATACCATATCCGCTTTCAATGTGGAGCATATGAAATCCACAAACTGCCTCCAGGCCAAGCGATCGGCCGCCAGTTCCCGTGCATCCTCCCAAGTCAAGTCCACGTCCCGCAGCTCTGACGCAAACTGCCGATGGGTCAAATAAAAATAAAAAAATCCAAAAGATCGACTATGACGTAGATTCACTGGTTTTCCGCTTGTACATCGAGTTTTATTCCACCATGTATATATTAAAATGTTGTGCTTTAGCGCTACATGTTTTTACGAGTATATACTTACTTTTTAATAATATGCACGTTTAATAATATCTAAATATGTGCTCAGACGTAATATAATGGCAGTATTATGGCTTGCTACCTATTCCATCATTAATTTGAATTTCCTTCATTTAAGCCTCAATTGTTTGGCAAAGTTACATTAGACTTTGTAAATCAACATTGCTTCTATGAATCATTTGTTCGAAAGAGAGATACTACTTTTCTAAGGTTAAATGGCAAACCTTTTTCATAACCATTTTTTTATGATGTAAAAACAGATATATCATCATCATCATCATACCATATATCCGCTCCCTATGTGGAGCATATGGGTTCCACAAACTGCCACCAGGCCAAGCGATCGGCCGCGAGCTCTCGCGCATCTTCCCAAGTCAAATCCACGTCCCGCAGCTCTGACGCAAACTGCCGGGGAATCGTCAACCGTGGACGTCTAGCACGGACGCCGAGAACCAAAACAGATATAAACGTTTCATAAACACGTATTTTTTTGACGCTTTTCACCGCTTTTCACTTCCATGTAGGTGTACTTAAGTTTATAACTTCTTTATTCTTTTACTTCTTTATC
This sequence comes from Micrasema minimum, assembly GCA_022494985.1. NCBI lineage: Eukaryota > Metazoa > Arthropoda > Insecta > Trichoptera > Brachycentridae > Micrasema > Micrasema minimum. Next base: position 15,579 of record JAGVSP010003775.1, read on the forward strand.
TTATCTCTTACAAATAACCCATTGCCGTAGAGAGGGCGCAAATAAAAATCTTAACTTAGACATGAAGATTTATTTTTCAATGTCCTTACTTGTAATTATTATATAATAAATAATATCATTTGAATAAAACTTTTTCTAAAACAACGATAAATTATAAAATTTAAAAAAATCCGACTAGTTGAAAAATTGGTAAAAATGTACCCCAGATGTTTTAGTTGACGATCCCCGATCTAAACAATGAATGGTCCGCTCTCGACCACCGGAGTCGCCTGTAGTAACGCGATTAATAATCAGAGAGCAGAAGTGTAGTACAATGCTTTAATTCGGGCGAAGCAGGAAGAGTAATGTCTCCACACTGCATACTGCACACCGCACACTGCACACTGCACATGTCACATTATGGTGCATTGGGGCCGGAGACATAATGAACTACTGGGTGACGCAACATTAGCGACACTAATCATTATTATTTTACTATAAATTATGATGAAATAAAACAATGTTATGTGTTACTATTAGTTTATTCTATAAAAATAGAATTTACCTACACTACCTGGTTTCGGGAGTAACGTTCTCCCATCGACTGGTGAAAAGACACTTAACTTAATTAGAATACAGACGTTATACAGAAAAATACAGAAAAATTAAATTGCAATACTTAAGAATCTAAACACAGGGGTAACATTGATACATAGAAGTGATAGAAAAAATAGAAAAAACACATCTTGGGACAGTGGTGATGGTAGAATACTAAGAAGTTGTACAAAAAAATTGATAATTAATTGCTTGCTAAGTGGTGGCAGTTGATGTACTGGGGTCTTGAGGGGAGGTATGGGTAGGGGGTCTTGAGAGGGGTAGGGGTCTAGGGAAGTAATTTGAGAATTGCGTTTTAAAGGGAACATAGTTAGAAGTGGAGATGATATATGAAATGTTTGATTATTAATTTAATTATTATTAGAATTCAGATTTTTGTGTATTTCCATGACTTCAAGGTAATTCATATTTGCTCCTTTATGGTTTACTTGGTGTAGAAGTTTAAGTTTGTGATTATTAAAAGAGCAGTTATTTTCCATAATATGATTGGCAAATTCTGAGAAATTAGAGTTCGTAAGACAGCGACGGTGTTCGTTAATTCTTATTTTTAGATTGCGGGCTGTTTGTCCAATATAGGTTTGATTGCATTCGCATTCAATTGAATAAATCCCACTCTTGTTCATTATGCCGACTTAGGATATTACTTTCTGTATTTTTCTGTATAACATCTGTATTCTAATTTAGTGTCTTTTCACCAGTCGATGGGAGAACGTTACTCCCGAAACCAGGTAGTGTAGGTAAATTCTATTTTTATAGATTAAACCAATAGTAACACATAACATTGTTTTATTTCATCATAATTCATTATGAAGTGTTACAAAGTGAATGCCGAATCAATCAACAAAATTATTTTACTATTTTATTATTTAACAGATTTATTTTCAGAGGGTAGAAGTGTAGTACAATGCTAATTAGGACCAAGCAGGAAGATGAATAATTAGATACCTTGAAAAAATAAGAACGAAAGTAGAGAGCAATTGTTCACATAGCTAATATTGTAAATATTTTATTTGGTTTTTACGTTTTTCAAAGCATTCAACTTATCGAAAAAAGCAAAATTGGCAGTACACAACGGAGTTCTGGTACCAACCCTTATGTATGGTAGTGAAGCGTGGTGTGGGAAAAACAAGGATGAAAGTAGACTAAATGCTGTTGAAATGCGATCTCTCGGGCGATTGTGTGATAAGACTATGTATGATAGGTGTACAAATGTCAAAATTAGAGCAGAGTGCAAGGCTGAGATAAGCACTATCGACAAAATATATAAAAAGGGCTTTTGCGATGGTTTGGTTATGTGGAGCAAGTGTGCCTGGATGTAGAAGCCGAGGAAGCCTGATAAAGACATGGCATGATCAAGTACGACAAATACTTGAAAGTGGACATGTGGAGAGTCGAAATAAAAGACGTGTGTGCATTAGAAGATGTATGCATGTAGAGAAAGCGTAGAAAGTGTGTCAGGACAGAGTGGTATAGCGTTATATCCTCTCTGCCTACCCCAAGTGGAAATGGCGTGATGGTTAGTTACTTACGTGTATACTGCATGCCGTACGCCATTGGTAGGGTATGTATTCAAAAGACATAATGCGCTGCTGGGTGATGCGATATAAACAATCATCCATTACCATTTTATTATTATATATTAACCTACTCGATATTTTATAACGCAATTTTTGATTTGCAGCATCCGGAAATACGGGATAACTAGGGAACTTTAACTTCTGATTGTGCCCTTTCTCTTAGCTTAGGTTGGGCCAATGTCAGTTGATGGGGCAGATCTTAAAAACATTCAACCAAGAAATTTTCTGTGCCGCGGAAAAATGTGCAAAAATGAACAGAATATGAAAATATCGTAATTGTTTAATTCAAATTGTTTAACTCACGGTGCTACAAAACAAGGCACTGAGAATAATATTACAAAGAAATAGATATACCAGGATAAGATCCATGTTACAAATATAATGACAGTTTCTCAATAGATATTTATAGATGTAATGATTTTTGTATATAAAATTATAAACGGGTATTCCTCAAGAGAGTTGACAAAATAAATATATATTAATCGAAATCAACATGGCCATGAAACTCGAAATAGAAATTGACTGAGGCTACCGTTTCGTAAAAAATCTAAGTCACAAAATTCGTTGATGCACCGAGCAGTGAAAATGTTTGAAGAAATTCCAGAGGAGATAAAAAAAGAAAAAAAAAGTGTCTGTATTTAAGTCTAGGTTAAGAAAATATATCGCAATTAATATTAAATAATTATGTTTAAGGTTTTTCTATTCGCACAAAATAATAAAGTGTTTATATTAAGACATACGTAAAAAACTAGGTAGGTACTGCTTTAAGAACAAATAAATAAATAAATAAAATAAAATAATTAATCGTATGAATTTTTTCGTAAAGCTTTTTAAATTTTTCATGTTTACGGAATGAAAAATAAAATGATGCAAATATTGCGCATGCGCGTAAATAGATGAAATTCTACTTTACAATCTCAGTCTTTATTCACTACATTATAGCTGTAAAAAAATTATTGATTAATAAATCACATGAATAACGCTCATGATATTTAATAACCATTATTTCTGGCCACCCAGTGGAATAAAAATGATTTTGTTTATTGGTGAAGAAGGATGGCCGGATCAACACAAGCGGCGGATGTTCCTAAAATGGCCCATATAGAGGTGGTCCATATTATACCTACTTATCAGACTACCGTGCCTCGCGTCTATTAATTTCTCTACTCTATTATTTACCGACTAGTGTTTTTCCTCTATGACAAGTTACAAGATCTGTGTATTTTGAATATTCAGTTTCAAAATCCAACAGTATAATGTTGGTGAATTTATGACTTGGCTTACACTTGAACAACCTGTTACTGTATCAAGGATTTAGGCAACATTGAATATGTAAAAGTGTTTAATCTGTGTAAAAATACGATTTACTGATTAAATTTTAAACTTAAGGTGCTCATAAACTAAACCTAATGACATATATTATTGATATCCCAACAGAGACTGAGAAACAAATGTGGATTATCTAGGCGTTTACAGGGCTTATGACCTGTCATTGGCTGGGTTAAGTGGCCACTTGATGTATTATAACATTCCCCATTCCGCCCATCATCTGATAACCATATACGATTATTTTTGAAACTTCTATATATTAAACTCGCCTTCAATGCACACATTACAAGTGAATTTCTCAATGGTGACATCTGTTGAGAAGATTGTTAAGCATTTTTGGCAATCAATCTTTATTGGTGTAGGTAAGGCTCATCCGACATTAATTATTTACTAGAAGACGCCTGAAGATGTCTTTCCATTCGTTTTCAGAGTTTCTCTGTCTCTGTTGGGATATCAATAATATCTGATGTTAGCCCAGCATGGGTTTAATCCAGAAATTTGTCCAAAAGTATTTGTACACATTCAAGAATGTTGTTATAAACCTAATGAATTCAACACAGTTACTTTGTATATATTTTTTTGGTTCACTATATCTACATCTACTTCTTTCCCTTATACACTCCCAAAGGCGCAAAGGGCACTGTATTGATGCATCAAGCGAAGTGAATCTTGAAAATGTGTATTATATTTGCAAGATGATCAGTCTTACGCTTCAGAGCCAGTCCGATGAATAACCTAAATATTTTAATGGGAAAGACCATAATATTTTTTTTAATTTTTTTTTTTTTAATTTTTTTTTTTTTATAACATATTATAATAAAACTTTTTTTTTTAGATTTATGAAATACCTTACTGAGGTGTTTCACGCCCGTGCCGAGGTATTCATTTACAATACTTTTTTATTTTTATTTTTTATAAACAAATTACTGCCAGAAAGCCAGTCATCTTTGTTACTTATACACATATTGTGATACCTATTACAAACATATTAACAAATCTATATTTTATCAAGAAGCCAAGAACATTGCGCAAGTCTAGACATCGACCAATCGCATAACCTTATTTGCAGCCTCTATTTCTGTTGCTTATTCGCCTGAGTTATCAATTATTCGTTTTTACTCACAGATACAGGCATATCGAGTGTTGTTAAGCTAAATAAGCACCTTATAATCTAACCATTTTACAATTTAAATCTCGTACCAACAATAGAAAAACATCATAGGTATTTTTCCCCATACATATAGGTAAAATGGAGCAAAGCTGGCGGCGTTCAGTGCTCACTAAATGGCCCAAAAATGAGATTATTATTATTTTACATGAAATTTAAATTTAAATGAAAGACAATAAAATAAAAACTGACACTCTTTTTCCCTACAATTTTATGTGCTCATAATTACTAATAGGGAAATATCACGTATTAAGAAAACCGATGAAAATATTATGTCAAATTGATTAAAAAATATTAATATTATTATTAAAATCAATATGGATGTTGTAAAACAATGTTTTCATTCATAATTTTCGAAACAAAAATGTTAAAAAATACCCGTTCACGAAAATGCAACACTATTTGTCGTGGCCCCCGTGACGTCATAATTTGGTCTCGCTTCTATGTTTCACATTTTTAGATTAATAGTAAACGTCAAGGGTAATTTGAAATTGAAAACTTAAAAATAATTTTTAACCTACTAAAAATTGAGAAAACAATTTTATTTTCTACGGAAAGTGTTTTTATGAGTAATAAATTTTAATATTTGTGAAATTAAAACAAGGTGATTTATCCCTATTGTTTTTATTTTTCTATCGCCTACAGTTATCCTGAGGACTGTATAAAAGGACTGGGGGCAGAAGACGACCCGTCGGCGTCGCGTCACTTTGCAGCCGTGCGTACAAATATACATCCCGAAATACAATAAATAAAATAAACAATTAATCATTCAAATAACAAAAGTGTAACGTAATGTTTGATTCAATTATAAAGGTTGTTGTTTACTTAAACTCAGTGATCTTAATTTGGTAATTATTACTGTAACCTTCGTAAAAGGTCAAAAGCTATATGCTAACCTTTAACATATTGAATATTTACGATTTGACTAATATTTGCTCATTTAACATTATACCTCGGTACACATGTACTTTTCAAACGAAAGTTTCAATTAAAATGAAATTACGAACGTCTTTGACCTTTTGTGAAGTTAGCGAACTGATTCAGTTATTGGTAAAATTTACTCTGACACTAAAAAAATATTTCCCTAAAATGTTCTTAGGAAACCCATGGTCAATTATTGTTCTTTCAATTTTATAAAGTATGTTTGTAATTTGTATCCAAATTATTTGTTTTGATTAATTTCTGAATTAAATGAAAGAGTTATTGAACCCGTGGGAACGCAATTTTATGTTTATATAAAACCAATAAATGAAATGATGTTATGTATCTAGCAAAAGGTTGAATTGTTAAATTCTAATTCAAGCGAGATTTAAGCGTTCGGTTTTTTTTTTTCAATCCTTATTTGGTTCCGTATAGCAAGTAAAGATTTTGCTGGCTAAGTTATGCTGTACGAATGTCTCCCGAGAGCCTTAACAATGCTTGCCTATTATCATGTCTCTGGCATGCTGGAAGTTCGCTGATGACTACCTATTTGTTGAAGGTTACGTCAGAAAGACGTGAACCTGACATGGGAAGGCGAGATGGAACATACGGCTGATCGTTTAGTTTGTAGGCGGTTTGTTGTATGCATACAATAATGATGAATGAACGTTGATAATATTTATTTATTTATTTCATATGCACGGTACACTGTACCCTTTACAATAATAAGAAAAATAAGATTAACAAAGTACACAATAACATAAATATCAATAATAAAGAAAATATAACAAGAATATATATGTTATTCAGATAATAATAAAGAAATTACTAAAAACTAATATATAAAAATACAAAAAACAAAAAATGGGATTTAAAAAAAAATATTGTTAATAAATTAGTAAGTAAGAAAAAGTACATTAAATTATATGCATCGGGTCCGACAAGCAAGCAAGCAATGCACCCCTAAAACATGACAACGACATGCTGAAAAAATGTAGTTTTGTGCTAACCTCATTACCTATTATAAGCAGCCGGTTGAATAAAGAATATTTTTGAAGGTTCGAGTTTAATTTGGCAACATTAAACAATGATTGTAGCCTGGTGTTTCTATTGGGCCATCAATGTAGCCATCATTATTGCATATCATAAATATATGAATCTATCTGTTGATAAAATTACCGTATATTATGGTTGTGCATAGGGCACTGCATTGGTGTACCACGTGCTGTGTATTTTGATAATTTATTATTATAATTTATTAATATAATAACTAGTTTATTCCAGCTCGGTAAGGAGGTTAGTGCAATACACACCAGTAGCTCTATCACAGATAACTATCGACGTAGTTATAAACGTGCTAATCACGTGCTAACGCTAACGATTTGAGCGATCACAATGACATACCGTTCAATACCGCGATCGCTGAGCCGAGAATTGACGATCTGAGCCGAGCGGAGCCGATCTACGCTATATCGCGGCCTTACGTCAAACGTCAAATCATCGCGCTTGTCGGATTTTTTATTATGTCGACTGCTTTTCTCAATATTTAGCTTGCCAAAAACCGGCCAAATTATAATAAAGATTGAATGAAGATTTGTGCGAATAAGATATATCTCGGGAAATGGCTCGCGACTAGTATGCGCTCGTTTAATAATCCCGATCGATAACTTTTAACGCTTGTTCCATTTTGATCGCGAAAACGTTAAACATCCATGGGTAAGAAATCGTTATCACGTCGCTTATTACCGAGTCGGTACTGATCTGTGATCGAGCAACTGGCTATATTAAGTTTACAAAAAAATTGCTTACAAGATAATACAAAAGAAAACAACGTTTGATGAAGCAAAACAGATACAAAAGTAAGTGTACCTACAGTTAAAAATATGTAATATTAAACAACAAGCATGAAATAAAAGCTCCACCCGGGAATTTGATCAAATACCTCTTTCATCGAGCACAGCATGCTAACTACGTGGATATTTCATTGTGATCAAAAACACTCATCGCTAAAATTAATTACTGTGTATTTGTTGGCTTGTTTGTGTCTTGTGTATCATTAATCAGAAGTCTTGCGTTCGAATCCCGTGCGCACTGAGATAGGCTACTGAGCAATATGCTATTCTTCTGAATTATGGATTATCGTAATGGGATTGAGAGAAGAAAGTGATGAAGAAAAAATTTTACAAAAAAAGAAAATATGGTAAATAAACTAATCGTATGCTTTATAAAAATCTCGCGTTAAGGACTTCTCGCGATAAACAGTAAATATATCGCGTTTGTGACTTAATGCAATTTAAAGTATCAACCGATCTTAGGATAGCCATATATTATATTGTACTAATAAATTAATGTAGTAAGTAGTATGATCTGTGACCATCTATAGTTATCTAGTAAAATTAGTGTTCTAACGGAATTTCTATAACGCGTCATTTCACTCATAGGACATATTTTTCGCGTAACTTTATAAACGTTACGTCTTTTACAAAGAATAGGAATGAGAATCCATAATTAAGAAACACCTACACATTAATAATAATAAACAATAAAACAAAAGCTTGTTATTTGATTAATTATTATTTATGTTTTCGGAATCACTTGAGTTCGTGACCTTTTACTCGTAAAAAGTATGCGATGAGAAAGAAAAAGTTTTTTTGCTTAATTATTTGTGTATTTTTCTGTTAATTGTTTAACTTATTTTTAGCCATTAAAAGAAAGTTTTCTCTCAATTCGCCAGGATAAAAGCTTTTTTTATCTTTGTAAAATTTAAAAATTAATTCAAGAAGTCTTACGAGGAAACTAATGAGTTATTTTTTTACTCGTGCATGGAAGCGCAACGTGCACACCACTGCATTACATACATAATTAAGCCCTGTAAACTCCCGAATGTTCCGTAAAATATCACTTAGTCTATGTACAAACATCCGCCAAGATGCATTAAGAAACGTCTGAAGCATTTCCACCTCCTCGTAGACTTGGAAATATTTTATTTTATTCATTTTCCTCTAATCTCTATTCCAAAAATCAAACTTGAGAATTTTTCAATTTTTATACATCCGTGAAAACGAAAAATAAAATATAAGATTTATCTACTCATCAAAACAGTTTGTTTTATCTATTGTTTATTTTACAAATATTCCTATATACCAATAAACCCACCCTTAAATATTTAAGTTTGTCGTGATTTATTTATTCATTACCCTCACCTAATTGCGCATTGAGTACTGCGTAGGTAGTATCATAATTAAACCAGGAGCTCAATCACAGATAACTATCGACGTAGTTAAAAACGTGCTAAGTACGTGCTAACGCTAACCATTTGACCGATCACAATGAACATACGATGATACCACGTTCGCGTTGCCGAGCACCATAGATGATAATAAGTATCGCGGCTAAACGTCAAACGTCAAATCAAGAAAGTCAACGCGCGTGTCGGATTGTTTATTATGTCGACTGCTTTTTTCAATATTTGGCTTGCCGAACGCCGGCTAAATGAAATACGGCACTCGAGAAAGATTGAAAGAAGATATGTGCGAAGAAGATATATATCTAGGGAAATGGCTCGCGACTTGATGCGCTCGTTTAATAATCCCGATCGATAACTTTTAACGCGTGTTCCATTGTGATCGCAAAAACGTTAAACATCCATGGTAAGAAATCATTATCACGTCGCTTATTACCGCGTCGATAGTGATCTGTGATCGAGCTACAGGGTAGTGTAATTTGATATTTTTATTACTAGACGGTGAGATGATTAGTTTCACGTTTTGCCACGTTAGTGCCAATCCAAAGATTAAAACATAAAATATAAATGTGAAAAATCACATTCGTGACCTAATGCATTATAGCCTAAGGTGCTACGCCAGGCTTTAATGTAATGGAGCCTTTATCGATAAAGTTATAATTTCTGTCACATTTTTACCTCTAAGCTTTAAATAACGAATTTGGTTATTTAAACATTTCTAACGTAACCAAATTACCTATGTTTAATAAAATACCACACGCGTTTCGTACAACCGCCCAGTAATCTTTTCTTAATACCGATTAGGCACACACAGAACTGTTGATTAATGACTCATCGCTTAGGTGTACATCAGGAGTGGATGTTGAAGATGCCATTATTGTTCCTAACAATATATACAACATCTTAAACAATATAAAAGGCATTACATCAATTCCTGCCCACGCTTTGAGGGTAACCGCGTAAGTCAGCTAGGAGCTGATTACAGTGCTGGCTAAATTAAAGGAAACAGTCTAGTGTGGATTTAATTTAAACGATTTAAACATAAGCAAGTCTCAATATTATAACGAGACTAATAGGTGTGTTGTGATACCGAACATGAGGTCGCGGGTTCGATTCCCGTAGGGGGTCAGCATGAAATATTTATTTACATGTGGTTTACATTTACATTTACATTTGAACGGGTGGTGGCTTAGTGGGTAGCGTCGCGGTCTCTGAGTCCAGAGATCGTCGGCTCGACTCTTATTTTCAAGCACAAGCCGCTTAGGCTTTATTAAAAATAGTATTTAAAAATTGAAATATCTGCAAATATCATAAGATTGCATAGATTTCTTTTTTTTTTAATGTGATTTTCAGATTGATGTTTCATTTGTGATATCTTATACTGGTACCTACTAAAGAGTATGACTGATCATCTTACCTTCATGTTATAAAATGATCAATATGCACTGCTGTTGATGTACCGATGCAGTGCTCTATGCACTACTGGTTGCGATAATGGAAAGCAGTAGTTAATGTTATAAATAATAATATGGTATTATTCTATCATTTTTGTTATGTCGAATTCTTCTTAATCGTTTGTTTTTGGCAGAGTTGTGTGGTCCTAGAAGTAGGAAAAGCATGCCGCTAGGATCCGTTTCCATCCATTCTTAAAGAAATCAACCAAAATATTTTATTTTCTATTCACTTTATGGTAAAACACCTAAAACGTATACCATCAAGAAAAGTAATTTTCAAAGTTTGTTTTTGGTTGTGTTGATATGGCCGTACACTGTTGTGTGCTTACTTGATGATAACTAATTGTCTGCCACCGGATCAAGGCACATCTATCAGTTACTGGCACCGTTCTTGTACCGCGGAACGATTTAGTCGACGCGAAGATTTAAGATCTCTCAAATCCGACATACCTCTGAGCGATCACAAATTTGTCGGTAACGCTGTTCTCTTCCGCGGGTCATAGTCGTAATAACGCCTGAATTGAGTGATCAGTGGTTGGCCTCTTTGCATATCATCGTTCGATAAACAGAACCTCGTAGATAATTAAACTAATTAAAAAAGACCATCCATTTTTGGCAAAAGAAAATATGCCTTCTTTCATTTACAGGGCATAAAGCTGTTGCATCTATGGTTACCGGAGAAAATATATTTTTTTTGTATTATCAAATATGATAAATTGTGTATAGCATGTTATCCTTCGCGCGGTGTGTCCGACTAATGAAAATATGTTTTTTTCTAATGATTCAAATTTTTTTACTCTTTTTGAATTGAGTGAATTTGAATTAAAATGCAAGCGGTGTATTTATACAATTTAAATAAATACAATTACAATAGTAAAGTATTTACTGTATATGTGTAAGTACTAAATTTCAAATACATACTTTTGGTATAAAAAGCAGTCCAGAATGTGAAATATTTGATTATATCGCAAGAACTCTAATATTACTTGGAATTTTTTAGAACCTACCTACTTATTTAAAAAATTAACAAGAAGCAATAATGGATATTTTAATATTTTTAAAGAAAAAACCATTGCCTACCTTTCCGTCGATGAAAAATGTAATATAGCTACCTGTATTAATTATGTATATTGATTTGCGAGGTTTTCACGTCCGACAGATGCGCTATATTTATAGTCCATTACATTTGTTCATTAGATCCTAGCCTTTGTAGATGCCGAATATTATATGTACGCATAATAAGCGATCTCGTTTTTAATGATATTAAAATGATATTCAACGAGTAAAACATACTTCAATAGGTATAATAAACCTTACTCTTATTTGACTTACGAACAGTTGCGCGTAACACACGGAGCCGCCCAAAGCGATATAATTAATATCTGCGTTAGCTTCTTTTCACTTGCATATATTATAAGAATTTATTTTCTTATTTACGGAGCTCATATATTTTTATAAGGTATATTCGGGTAGTTAAAACATGCCTTCTCAAACATTTCATAATGTATGATACCTTGCACTGGCGTTGAAGCGTTAGACTGATCATCTTGCCTTTATGTAACAAATGTTCAAGATTCACTGCAGTTAGTGTACAAATCTGCCCTATTCACCATTGGGTGCGGATAAGGGAAATGAGTATTAGTAGTAGTTCTCATTTTATGATATTTTATTATAACGGGCAGTTATCATCATCATTACCATTCCATATCCGCTCCCTATGTGGGGCATGTATGGATTCTACAAACTGAGGGATCGATCCCACCTCCACCCGCGACTGTTATAGAGTCCTTGGGGACTCTCTGTCAGTCACGCTATAGTCTGCAATAACACTGTGACGTCACACAGCAATGTAGGCGCTCACTACGGAATGAATTTCACGCCTTCCACGGTAGACGGGTATGACGTCATTAGCCAATAACGGGTGTTAAAAGTCCCTCGTAATTTCGTGTTTTTAAAACATAAATTTATAAATGAAAACAAAATTTTTGATCATTGTGTTTTATGTCGTTGGAATTGTAAAAATATACTTGAAATATTTATAGCGTTTTCAAGGATATTCATGCTATCGCGAAGAACTCTATTGTTGTTGTTGCAAATGCATAAGAAGATTGCAGTGCCAAAGTTTCAAGCGAAGTTAAGTCAAGAGGGCGACAGCATCGAGCAAGTCAAAAGAGAATCACGATGCCGCCACCCTTGCGATCCCTAAGTGTCTCCGTATCCGGATTCTACAAACTGCCTTCTTCTGTGCATGCTTCCAAGACAGGTTCACGTCTCATAGTTCTGACTGCCGACGGATGCCAACAGTGGACGCCAGGACGCCGAAAACCTGATGCATTATATTTATTTATTTATTTATTTATTTATTTATTTATATATATTTACGGCGCATGCCTTTTACAAAAAAAACACTTTAATTAAAGCGATACATAAATTAAATATAAATAGAGAATAGTACTGTTGTGCTAAATTGTGACAATTATTTTTTTTACATGGGTATAAATAACATATCGAAGTATGCTTCAAACAAATACACAATAATATATTTGAATAAAGTGAAATATATTATCTGTAATGAAAGAATTTATGAGAAAAAAAAAATTTTTCAACTCAGATTATATTACATATTACATATGACTTTTGCAAAAATGATGTAGATCCACCAGTTTTCAGGTTGTACTACGAGTTGTGTTATACTACATAATATAATAAAATAAAAATAAATATAAATAAAAATAAAAATACCTGTTTATAGTAAAGGAAATAGTAAGAGTTTTTAAAGAAAAGAAATCAAATCACGATCATTATGTTATCACACATCAATCTAAAAACATATTCAAAACACATCGTTTATAAGCTGGTAATCCTATCTCAGTACTCGACAAATTTGAAAATTTATTGCCGACTGTTTGTATTCTATTGAAAATAGAGTTTTGTTGTGCGTTAGTTCGAATATTGTCACAGCGATACGGTATATTTTGTCTTGTAGTTCTGGTTGGGACGTGATAGTTAATTAAAGACAAAAGTTCAGGGGAATCTAATAAGTTGTGTTCAATTTTAAACAAAAACAATAAATCATTAATTGTTCTCCTATCTTTTAATGTCAGCAATTGTAAATATTTCAATAAAAAATCATAGTCAAGATCTTCAACTGGGATGCCTAGCCTGAAATTGAGTGATCTAAAAATTTATGCTGAATACGTTCAATAGATTTTATATGTACCTCGTAGCGTGGATTCCAAACAGAAGAGTTGTACTCCAACTGGCTTCGAAAAGTACTCCCAGATCTCTTATTACTTCGACAGATTGTAGAAAATAGTCGTCTAAATAGTAATTATGTAATAATGGATTTTTAACCCTAAAAAACCTCATAATTTGACACTTTTTTGAGTTAAGTGTGAGTTTATTCAAACGACTCCACTCATAAAATCTATCTAAGTTAGATTGCAATAAGGTACAGTCAGCAAGATCATCAACAACTCTAAAAATCTTAACATCATCAGCAAATAGTAATACCCGAATGTTTTCAAATATTTTGACAACATCATTAATAAACAAAATAAATAATATCGGCCCCCCAGATGAGATCCCTGGGGGACGCCACTGGTTGCAATAAAGAAGTAGGAACAATAATCATTTATTTTTACACAAATATTTCTGTTCGTTAGATAACTTTTTAACCAATCAAATAAAGACCCGCACACGCCCAATTTGGACAATTTGTTCATTAGAATTTTATGACAAACCTTATCAAACGCCTTACTAAAATCAGTATAAATGGAATCGACCTGCTGCCGATTAGCAAGCGCATTTGTTATATAATTTTCATAGATTGATAGGTTTGTCAATGTTGATCTGGCTGAGATGAATCCATGTTGGTTATGTGAGATAACACGATTATAAAGTAGGGTTGAATTGTTGAGGCACTCGGCAGGTATTCGTTGTATATGGCCCAGCCAACCGAAAAGCCTTCACCGGATGACAGTGGACACCAAAGGTTGCTCTGCGTCAGTTGCCTCACTTCTGTATTCCTTACAAAGATAAACCACCGCACATCTAAATAGTAAATATTACCACTTTAGTTAGATCAAGCATTCCGTTTTTTTTTTTTATAATTGTCAAAGGCGAAGGCAATTTTGTATAGATAATATCCATGCATATAATACCCATGGAGAATTTTTGTTTAAACAAGTTGATAATAATATTATAATGTATTTTAATTTTCTTGCTTGTCAAGAAAACAATATCAACTGAAATATTACCTGCTTTATGTTTTTTTAAAATTCCGATGAGCTGTCAATTAAGAGATGTAATTACCTCTTCGCAGTACATCCCTGTCTTGTGCTTTGTGTGCGATGCCCGCCCTATATTCGCGATATAAATCATATAAATCAATTGGCCGCTCGGATCCAGCAAGGATCACTAACGAGTCCGTGACCGGCCTTACCCGCCGTACCGCTTTACCCGCCGTCCCGCTTTACCCGCTCTTACCCTATTACAGTTACTACTGCTTAACCTATTCCTGACAGATTCATACTAAATATTTATGTCAGTGCGATGTTCACGATGAATATTTCATGTGTAATACCTTGGACTTGCACTGAAGTGTAAGAATGATCATCTTGCCATCATGAAACAAATGATTCACCGTTTCTGATGTACCAGTGCCTTGTGAAACATTTGGTGCGGATGAGGGAGTAGTGGTTGTAGTAGTATACCTAACATAATAATTATTCATTATACCATATCCGCTCCCTATGTGGAGCATATGAAATCCACAAACTGCCTCCAGGCCAAGCGATCGGCCGCCAGCTCCCGCGCATCCTCCCAAGTCAAGTCCACGTCCCGCAGCTCTGACGCAAACTGCCGACGAATTGTCAACAGTGGACGACCGGGACGCCGAGAACCTGATGCCTTGTAAAATAGGCAAGCATGGTTAAGGCTCTCGGGAGGCATACGTAGTATATGGCCTAGCCATCCAAAACGCCTTCGTAATAAAACATAATAAAGCTTATGTTTACTTTTTGAATAAATAAATAATAAAATCAATATAATATACAGGAGCCAGGCGAAGATAAATGAATTTAAAGATGGATTCGGGCACAAGATTAACCATAAAAAATTAAAACTCATATTCAGAATATTACTACTACTCATAAATACTTTCCCTCATTCGCCCCCGATGGTGCATAGTTCACTGCATCGGTACACCAAGTACAGTGTATCTTGATCATTTAATTACATGAAGGTAATAATATGATCAGTTGTATGCTTTAGTACCAGTCCATGGTATCTGGTATCCCACATGAAATATGAACATGAAAATTGCATGTAAATAAATATTTCATGTTGACCTCCTACGGGAATCAAACCCGCAACCGCACGCACGATAGCGAAATTCGCTACCACTATGCTACAAGTCGGACTTCATATTATTAGTTTTTAAAATGCTTTTACTGGTATAACTGAAGCGCAAGGCTGATCATCTAATTTTGTTACATGGAGGCAAGGGGATCAGTTTTATTTCAAGTCCCAGACCAAGGTATCGCATACGGAATATTGATAAAATAATTCATTGAAAATAAAACCCTTCTTCAATTTAGTTGTGCAAAACACTGCACGTAATTGAAGTCGTTTATTATGATCGCCGAAGAGGGTACTGTCGATCGTAATGTAGAGGTATTTTCCAGGGGCTATATGCCGCGTACACTGAGCACTGAAGGTACCGGCATATTGTTTGTAATGATCGCTGTAGATCGGGATTTACAGCTTACAGGTTGAAGGCCGCCAATGAACTGTTCTGGCTACACCGAAAATTTATTATTAATTCGGCAGATTTAACAATTAGTATGACGTATAAACGGTATAGTTTATATACCTTCATAGATTTTAAACATCTTAATATTATCATCATCATCATTATCACTATGTGGAGCATATTGATTCCACAAACTGCCTCCAGGCCAAGCGATCGGCCGCCAGCTACCGTGCATCATCCCAAGTCAAGTCCACGTCCCGCAGCTCTGACGCAAACTGCTGACGAATTGTCAACAGTGGACGACCAGGACGCCGAGAACCTATTGTCTTGTAAAATAGGCAAGCATGGTTAAGGCTCTTGGGAGGCAAACGTAGTATACGTAAATATAATAATAAGTTACCTAATTTGTAGAAATAATTAATATTAAAATAAAAACGAAATATTAAATGATTTATTTCAATGCGATTTTTAAATTAAAATATTTATATACTATACTTTGAACTGGCGCTGAGGCGTAAGACTAATCAGCCTACCTTCATGCCACAAATTCACTGGACTTGGTGCACCAATGTAGTGCCCTATGCACCATTGGGTGCGGACTATCCCTAGTAGTATCCCGAGTAGTAGTAGTAAAAAAAACGAAAGTATAAATGTTAAAAAACCATATCGTTTTGTATACAAAGTATATTATGGGAGTGCTGTAAAAACAACAGACACATTGAGTTTTTTTACATTTCTTACTCCAAATCAATAGGGTAAAAAATACAGGTATTACCAATTAAAAGTAAATTAGCGTAATATTTTTCAATTACTATATTGCTTAATCATTTTTGTGTTAATTTACTATGTGTTGGCCATATGGATAATAATCTACATAGTAGATGAAAGGGGTTGCTGGAAACAGAAGACTCGGGTTCGTGCTAGGTGGAAAGTCTCGTCGAAGAATATAATATAATTACGGTAAAACGAAAAACAGTGAACATTTTCCTATAGTTCACTGTATATACACAAGTTCTGATATTTGGCAGATATGGATATTAAATACTAAGTGAAACGGGGAATGTTGTAATACATCTAGTGGCCACTTAACCCAGCCAACGACAGATCATAAGCCCTGTAAACGCCTAGATATCCATATTCCCTTGAAAACTTCTCGTCTCTGTTGAGATGTCAAATTGAAAATATCATATTTTACTTCATAAGCAGAATTTGAGGTACTATTATTTGTGCACATTGATATTGGAATAGCTTTACCTTTTGAAAAAAACCAAATTAATTTTAATTTGGTGCCGTATACATATTATTGTGTACCATAAGAGTATTTTTTGGTGACCATAGGTGCGCGATGTGTGTTCTTTATATTTTAAAATGAAGTTTACGATAATTTTACAAATGAATAAACCTCATTCTTCGACATTGAAATAAGCAGTTTGTATACTTACCACTTACCATATTAGGAATGTAAACAATTCTTAGCAAGAAGAAGCTTTATGTATATATATATGCACCTTTGTATACCAAATCGCTTTAGGCCAATACAAGTTGGTACTGGAACAGTGAGCCAGAGATAGTTTACTGCAAACAGGAGATATCTGACGTGTGATCAATAAATGCCATTGGCTTGATTGCATAATGGACAAATGGATATTCACCTGTAGCTTTCGATTAAATCCTATCCAGATAAGGGCAACCATTGATAAATGTTTTTCTCTCAACAAGATAAAAATTAAATAAGGTATCTAGTATCTACCTATACTAGTACATCTATTACTTTCCGTTATTCGCACTAATGGTGCATAGGACACTGAATTGGTACACCAAGTACAGCAAATCTTAATAATTTCTTAGATGGCAAGATAATCAGTCTTACTCTTCAGCGCCAGACATTTTTAATATTGAATGTGAAAAGTCACATTTACATAAATGTTTCATATTTATGACGTATGAATGTGGAGGAGGCACGGGAAGTTTGCCAGGACATAGTGGTGTGGCGTTCTATCCTCTCTACTTACCCCTTCAGAGAAATGGCTTGATGGTTAGTTAGTTAGTTAAATAACTAATAAAATAGCAGATTTGTGAATTTTGAGATTAGGTGTGTTTGAAGAATATTAGGTGTATGGTTCGCGGAGGTTCGACTTTGTAAGGAACGCAGAGGTGAGGCAACGGACGCAGCAACCCTTGATATCTACTGTCATCCGGCAAAGGCGTTTTGGCTGGCTTTTTTATTGTATACTACGTATGTCTCTCGAGAGCCTTAACCACGCCTGCCTATTTTACAAGGTTTCTAGTTCTTGGCGTCGTGGACGTTCACTGTTAACAGTCCGTTGGCATAAAAGTTGCGGGACATGGACCTGGCTTGGGAGGATGTGCGGAAACTGGCGGCTGATACCTTGGCTTGGAGGCAGTTTGTGGAATCCATGTGCTCCACATAGGGAGCGGATATGGTATGATGATGACGGTGATTATAATGACTAAGATGCTGGACTCACCACACGGAGGTTCCGCTTTTTTTTATGTTTATATCTCATAAAAGACGTACCTATTATTGTTGTGATGTTTTTTGTCGTTGTTGAGTTGACGATTTCGTCATAATAAAAAAAGGAATAGATCGCTGAGAAATCGCATTACTTGTTTTGGTAGCCATTTTGGACAATTGGATTTTTTCCGATTTTACTATTTTTTATTTAACCAATAACGGGCGTTAAAAATCATTCGTATTTTCGTGTTTTTTAAAACATAATTTTAAATGAAAACATTTTTGATCATTGTTTTATATCGTTGGAATTGTAAAAATACACTTTAAATATTTATAACGTTGTCAAGGATATTCATGCTATCGGGAACAACCCTATTCATAATTATTGGCTGTCGTTTATTACAAACGTGAAAATCTAATTTAAAACATGTTCAATAAATCAATTATCAACAGAATTTATTCAAAGTGCGTAATCTGGTAAATAAGATTTGATTGCGTTTTTTTAAATATGCAATTCGATTATTAAAACAGGAGACGTTATCTTAAAATAACAGAAACTACATCCAAAAAATCAAACATATCCTTCAGTTTTTGAGTGCTACAATACATCTTCACCGACAACCCGCGTGGTCACTTTGAGTGCACCCATTTCATCAGACGTTACGGCTAGTGGATTGTTCTCTTCATCGTATCCCGTGGTTTGTGATCACGGTACATTATTTATGCCACCAAGACAGGCCGTAAAACACCATCAGATCACCGATGAGCCAAACATAAATACATTTTTTACTTTTTATTTTCATGACTTCTTTTGTACTTGGTAGGAGCCCATCGCTGCCATATTGGCCTCCCGAAGGGTGAACTTATTGTATAAATGTGAACTTAAATTTTAATTACATTTGAGTTGATTAATGTTATGAGTTCACATTACCAGTACATATCAGATTACACACGTAAACTTGTAGGAAAATTTTCTTGTTTTTTTCATTACATTTGGGTTTTGATTCTGTCTATGCGTTGATGTTTTCGGCGTGAATAAAATTTTATGACTTTTTAGGCGCATTTCTGCTTTGGTAAATAATGTGTTTTAGTATATCGTTAAAACTATTTAAAAAAAAAAGTCACAACCGAAGTTTTTGCAACTGTAATCTTTACAATGATCGTCGATTTTTACTTGTGGTAGCTTATAATTTATGATAGGAAGTATACATATTTATCCTTAAAAAAATATTATTTTGCGTTCATGTTTTCAATATTTTAATTAGCTCTAGAATATAAAATAGTACATTAATTTCGTAACTTCTTGAAAGTTTAAAAAAAGCTAAATAGAATTTCTTACGGGAAGATTTTCAAGTATGTAACGTGAGCATTCAAAACAAAATAGACAGGTACCTCTGAAAGTTTTGTATCTTTTTTCAATCGTGTGCAATTTAGTTTACGTTTATTGAAATAAATATCTTTTGGACCCTCCTGGGAGTTCTCAGTTTCTCTATGGGAACCACAAGCCGAGGGTTGCTAAACAAGGATTTGCCTGCATTATAAATTATGAATATTCTATACGGACCGCCTTATTGTGTGAACAATGACGTTGTTAAATTATAGGTGGACCAAATGATCGAACCTCATAATTACTATCGAAACCTTTTCCAAAGCGTTATTACTATAATCTCGTACTCTGTCCCATTATTACTGACCACATTTTTATCTCGATATATTCATTACAGAAAAATAAAAGTATGAAGAGATCAAAGAGATTTGATGGAGGCGCCATCTATTAAAAAAACACTGCCGAAGGCTATTTATGGTTTTACCATTGAACTTTGCTTTTACGCGGGAATAGAAATTTTAGTGGCATATGTGTATTTTCTCAAATAATTTGCTTGGATATTTAAAATACACAAAAATTTCTTACATAAATTAGCAAGGTTTTTATAAATACGCGCGTATTTTTTTGTTGTTGTACGTTTTAACTTTTATCGTTTCTCAGGTTTTATTTAATTTTTATATGCGATGATTGATGCAGTTTTTTAAATCTAAGATGACTTATACAACTATGGCTTTACATCCTATCAGAGTACAACTTAATTAATGATTATGATATTATGGTTATTAATGCGAGGGCGGTTATATTGCGACACCAATTAAAAGTATAGAATCAGGTCCCAAGACAAAGCTTTGCTATAGTAATTGTCGATCTTCGAGCAATATATGCAAATACCCTGGGTGAGTGTTTACACGCAAGAATTTATGATAATTTACACGGGACGTCTGCAGATGGAAATCGGACTAAGTCGTTTATTTTCTCCGAGGAATATATTGCAAGCCTTGAAATGGTTAAGTGAATAAATGGTGAGTGAACGGTGAAGCTCCGTCACTCTTGAAGCCCAAATAACAATAAAATAAGTTTTATTCCTTGACCGTTTGTAGGACGAGTATATGACAGCTCTTAGTCGTACCATAAAAGATCTTACATACGTTCTTGTCTTCGTACAATTGAATTTATAAAAGACATTCTAGATTTCTGTATCGGAAGTAGATAGATATGTGCTATGAGTGGATGTTGAGTCAGTAACATTCAAATCGCAAAATCTCTGGCCATGTACAGTAAAAAAATTGATTTTTTTACTCATATAAAAATATAGTTTGGTGAACATTTAAATGTGTTTATTTATTTATTTATTATTTATTTAATTATTTGCGCTTAAAAAGTAGTACATACCTATTTTTTTACGGATGTCCTAATATGAACACTTTATTATTTTGTGCAAATAGAAAAATTATGTGATAAGACGATAACATAAATTGATGGCTGTATATTATAAGATAAACAAATAAAATGTATGTATGTATTTCAGCTAAAAGTTTTTATTCGAAATCAAATGTTTTTTTGTTAACCTTGATATATATCACGAATGGGTAATTAATAGACTTAAATATCTCTCTTAGAAAAATTCCCCTCTAAATGATTAATGGGAAATGAATATTAAGAATATTTTCACACATTTTGAAGCCGTTTGGGGCTATTGGTAGTGGGGGTGATTATGGATATAATAAAAGTTCACGTTGTATCAATTTTGGTTTTGTTCTCATCTCGCCTTAGAGAATCTCCAGAATAACATTATTTGAATATTCCTGTTTCATCAACATGAAGAACCAAGGGGTCGGAGTTCATGTCCCGCGGCTGGGCAGAGAATCGTTCGACCGCTTCGAATCCATAATAATTAATAACAATAACTGACCACAACCAAATTCGGTACAAAAGTGCTTTTCTTTACCGTATAAAATAAAACTGTCTTAATACATGATATCAGTGTTGCATTGTTTATAAAAATATCTAAGTAAGAGTTCGAATATTATCGAGTTACGTTTTACGACCTCGTGTCATAGATTTATGTTACTTTTTTAGACCCAATAATTTGAAATATCAGCGTTTTGGCCTTCAGCGTATTTGTTCCTGAGTAAATTTGCTTGATTTGAATTATGCGTCCCATTATTTGATAAATTGAGGTATTGTTTTTCATATCGTGTTTTACTAGAGTCAGAAAAAACGTTCATCAAATTATAATTTATGTGTGTGATCTTGCGGATGATGATCTAAAGATCTACGTTAGGTGAGCGAAGGACAAGTCCTCCATTCATTGGAATTCCACAAACCGAAAATAATAATTGATTTGTTATTTATGAGTTTAAATTATAATTGGCGTTTCATAAATTATTATTTCAATTCGAAAGTAGATTATGTTTCATTGTCAGTTGCACATATATAAGTGGATGTATTTATGGATATATCTCATCGCTCTTCGTAACGAAAAATGTTATATTTTACTACCAATGATTATTATTGCTCCTGTCTAGAGCAGGATAAGTTATATCTCCTCTTTTTACAGCAATATTTACTAAGCCATGAAAAAAATAAAATTTAACTTTTCGCGGATAAAATAAAAAAAATACCTGTGACTAACTATTCGGTAAAAACGTTTTTTAGTTTTTTTCGTTTCTTTTACGTAAATTTGAAAAGATCTATTTTTATAAACAACATTTTGAGTGTGTCCAAATACTTGTAGACAAAAACTTGGATTTCACACATTACGGGCTAATAATTACTAATTTCGAGACATCTCAACAGACGAGAAAGTTTTTGTCTACAAGTATTTGGACACACTCAAAATGTTGTTATAAAAAATTAGCTGTGTAAAAGTTATATAAGCATAACAAATTGAAGATTCATCTTCAGAGCGTTTCCTAGTAGGAGATAAAATTCGGTAAAGAATCTTCACATTTGCAATCATAAAGGATTCTGCTAAAAAATGCATAGCAATTTTCTCAATGGATTACAGAGAGTGTTCACATGTGGAAGCATCGCGGCATTTTACTGTATATTGGCAGATATGGATATCTAAATACGAGTGAAATGGGAATGGTGTAATACATTCAAAGTGACTACTTAACCCAGCCAATGACAGGTCATAAGCCCTGTAAACCGCCTAGAAATTCCGATATTCCTTCCAAATTTCTCGTCTCAGTTGAGATGTCAAATTTTAGATCTATTTTAAATTAATATACAAACTATTTATCATCACCTGCTAATAGAGTGGAGCTTATGGGTAATGGTACCCAAACTGCATCTAAGTTCAATCAGCTGTTCGTACCCGCTCGTTCTCATATCATATCTGCATCCTGTAGCTCTGACGTAAAATACCAGAGAATCAAACAATTTCCAAAGTAACAACAACATTTTCAATGAATACAAATACTTGTAGACAAATTAATGGATTATGCCCATGCTGGGCTGATATCAGATATTATTGATTATCTCAACAGAGACAGAGAAACTCTGGAGTATTCTTCTGGAGTTTTCTCTGTCTCTGTTGCAATATCAATAATTTCCGAAGTAATTTAAAATAAGAATATCAATATATTCACGACCTTTTCACAGGTTTTAGTCCCATATCAAGCACAATCCTTGGGATTACAAATCACGGTATTTATGGTGGTGACAAATCCTTTCGACATCTTTGTTACTAATTCCCAAAATCAAAATCCATCCTAAATCGATTAGTTCTACTAATTTAATGCATGTCTGAGGCCAACATCGACTTGTTAATTACTTTAATAATTATAAGGCACCAACTGCTTTTGGAGGAATCGTTTACTAACGAAACATGAACTAATTATTTTACAGAAGCTCAAATAAAAGAAACAAGGTACTACATGTTATGATGTTGTTGAATAGGGGTAGTGAGAAAATTGTTTGATAAATTAACAGAATATCCAATTAAGG